>JAHCHA010011289.1:0-10082 GCA_027742795.1 Vigna hirtella | reverse complement strand
TGGATAGGATTGAATTGATACAAATTTCAAAACATAGGTACCAAATGCCTACATTTTTAAAACCGGGTACTAAACAGAAAATTACCTCCTAACATGGGGACTAAGTAGGTAATTAAGCCTATAAAATAAAGATAATATATCTAACACTCCCTCTCAAGCTAGTGCATACAAATCGTATGTACCAAGCTTGTTACTAATATAATATATAAAGACTTAGTGAAAATATTTGTTTCTGCACTTGAGTGACACCAAATTGCTAATGATTTGCAAGACGACATAGAAGACGAAATACCAACCAAAAACACTCCCTTGAGCAACAAATATGGGAGGTTTCTCCATCTAAATCTCTTCTTGCAAATCGCTATTGAGGAATGCATTGTTGATATCTAGTGGATAAAGGTCATTGTTGGAAAGCTATAAATAAACTAAAAAATGTCATCTTTTCCATGGGAGAAAAAAACATATATGGACAGGTCAAACGGAATGATGACAAAAGGGAGATCAGAGGAGACGACAGTGGAAGAAGCAATGGATAGGAGAGAGAAACCATAAAAATCTAAGATTCTCTAATCAAGGCACCTGAAAAAGGAAAAAGAGCAACCTAGATGCTCTGAATAACTGCTTGAGAGAAGACGAGATGTGCGACAATGCACAATAAACCTGAAAGAGGAAAACAAGCGAACTCGATGCTTTGAATTGCTACTAGAAATGCCACCATGCACGACGAAAAAGGGAGCAAATCCACAAATTCAAAAGGTGCTAAGAGCACGTAGAGCTCCAATGAAGGCGTCATTAATGGCATGATGGTCACCTGGCCGAGACGATCAAAACCATGTGATCGTCGGTCGAAACTAGAACTCTGGTAGTGGTTGTAGTAGACAACGACGGTAGACGATAACGTCACTGACAACAGTAGATGGCGTCGTTGCCGACAACGGGTGCAGTGGTAAAGGCAACAAAAATTTTTTTTCTCAAAAGAACCTTAGGCTCAAGATATCATGTTGAATATAATAAAAATTATGTATGAGATTAATTTTCCTTGGATTGAATATACATAGAGTCCTCTATTTATAATAGAAGAAATATGAGCTACGCCCAAAATACAAATAAGAAATAATAACAAACTAACTAAAGATAAATAATAAATATAAAATAAAGATAATATATTTATAAAAAATAATGAAGAACAATTATTATCTCAATTGCAAACTAATTAGTTATGCCCAATTTCCCAATTGTTACAACATATAATCTATTCTATTTATAATGACAAACAATCTCCAATTTCCCAAATGTAAAACTACTCATAGAATAGACATTATAACATAAATAAAACATTGGGATAATTAAAATTAACTAACCATCAATTGAAAAGGTTTAAAAGTTATAATCCAAAGTATTACATCAATCTTCTAACAAAAAGGAAAATTAGTTCTGCATAATGTAAAATTTACATGAAACTAAAGGAAGGAGAAGAAGTAGTCGAATGATTTCCCATGCTCTCTGATATGCGTTTATTTTCCAATTGTTACGTCCCCTTTTTTCGTCTAATTCCCCCTTTTTAGGAGAGTGGTTACTCCCTCTAAGAAACTATCCTCAATTTCTTCTTTTTCTTTAATCTTTTTAAATTCACGTAATATGAGAGATTAGTAACTATTTTGAATGATTCCAGTGGTCATGGAAAAATCCACGTGCTCTTCTCTAGTTTCAATTTTACACTCCTAAAGTAAATCCACAAGTTGTAGAAACATTCGCAGGTAAGTTGTGAAACTCTCTAATTTCAACTCCGCATCTTGAACATTAAGTCTTCCAACGTTGTGATTTTAACACTTAGAAATACCTATCCATAAGAAAAACATAAAACCCAAATGTATGATTCAAAATAAAGATAATACATGATGAAATCATTTCATTAATGCAATTATGTATGCAAATGACCTAAACTAAAATATGAATGCAATTACATTTTATTCACATATCAATATTCGTCGTTTAATTTGTTATTTTTATTTTTCTTAATGTTTGTTTTTAATTATTTTAGATGTGTTTAATTATTTTAGTTTAATAAATTATGTTTTAAAGTATTAAAATATTAACATATATTAAATTAAATTAAAATATTATATTAAATTATACTAATTAACACATATTAAATAATAATAATGATAATAACAATAATAATGAAAATAATGAACTTAATAATAATAATAATAATAATAATTATAATTATAAAAATACTACTACTTCTAATAATAATAATAATAATAATAATAATAATAATAATAATAATAATGATGATGATAAAAATAATATTTATACTAATAATAATACTAATCATAATAATTATTATATTTTTAATAATAATAATAATAATAATAAAACAATAATAAAAATAATAATAATAAAATAGATAAGTAAATAAAATAATAATAGGAATAATAAAAATAAATAATAATAATAAATCAAATTTAATATATGTTAATATATGTCAAAACGAATATTTATTAACCAGGTGTCCGGTCAAACATGATTTTTAAAATTTTGATTTTTAAGTTAAAATTTAAAAAATATTTAGCTTAATCTAATATTTTAATATAATTTAATATATGTAAATATTTTAGTATTTTAAAATCTAATTTAGGTTTAATACATATTTTGATCCCTTGGTTTGTGAGGTTTGTTCAAAATGATCTTATTTTTTTCAAATGTTCAGAGACATGCCATATTTTGTAAAAAACGGTTCAAGTGAGTCTTTTTTGCTTACGGTGTTAAAAACGCTAATGGCAGAATTGTCCACCTGGCCAAAACTGGATGAGGTGTCCAGTTTATCATTACGTAGCACTCTGAGGTGAATTAAGGTGTCAATTTTAAAAATAAAACTTAATGACGTAGATTACTTATACATAGTAAAATCAATTCGCGATTTGGATGATTTAGGGTTGAAGATTTTGCTGAAATTGGTGTTAAAATTGGATTCATGGTTCGAGAGTGTTTCGCAAGAAGGGGATTTCAGATTGCAGCGTTTTGGGGGTTCCTTTTCTTGTGTTTCAGATATTGCAAATTTTAGAGATTTCATATTAGGATTTTGAATCTGGGTTGATTTTTATGTTTTGAGGTTCTTTTCTTTGTTTACGAATTGAGTTTCCTTTTCTTAGGTTGATTTCGCGTTTTATGTTTTGGTGTTCATTATCTTGCAATTTGGGATGTTTCCTTACCTTGCTCCTTGTTTATAATTGCTTTGTGATTTCAGCGTTCAATGTGTTGGGTAGTGGTGGAATGGTTACTCCCCTTTGTTTTTTGTATTCTTTATGCGTGAATGGACAGAGAAAAAAGGAAAAGAGAATGGAGATTTTGGATGATGATCGTGTGGGTTTCGAGAATGTTATTGTGTACGCGTTGAACTTAAAAAATGATGGTGCTAGAATGGTGTGTTGATTGTGGGTTCGAGATGAAGAAAGGGGTAATGGGTTGTTGTTTTTCTATTTGTACAAGTGAGATGTGATAATGTATGTGTTAAAAGAATGGAGGTTTATGGTTATGATGAATGTGAAAAAATGGTAGATGATGGATATGGTGAAGGAGAAGGGAACTTCTTCACTTCCTCCGCCCTGCAATTAGTCATGGCACACAACAACAATTTCATGAGCAGTAGCAAAACGGTACAACCACGATTTCATTTAACCCTATGTTAAACAAATTTTCCACGTCATTAATTTTTACTTTTAAAATTTACATCTCAATTGACCTTGCCTCATTCACTTTTGGCTAGATGGGTAATTACGCCGTTAGGTTTTTAACGCCGTAAGCAAAAAGAACCAACTTGAACCGTTTTTACAAAATATGAGACAATAGTGAATTCTTGAAAAAGGATATGACCACTTTGAATACATCGCCCCAAACTAGAGACCAAATAAGGTATTAAACCTTTAATTTAATGAACTTAAACTAAAATATATTAAAAAAATAAAAAAAAATCAGTAAATAAAAATAAAAAAGATAAAGTGTTGGATTTCAAAATGAATACTAGATTTAAAAAAAATAATAAAATGATTATCGAATTTGGAAATATGAAAGAAGTGTTAATCGGATTTCGAAATCTGAATGAATTGGATGTCAAATTTCAAAATGTATGAGAAGTGTTTGCTAAATTTTAAAATTTGGTGAGTTCTTTAACTAGATTTTGAAATTCAATCAGTTTTTTAATTTGATTTTGAAATTCGATTAGTTTTTAATCGGATTTCGAACTTCGGGTTTAATCGAATTTTGAAATTTGATTATTATTTAATTGAATTTCAAATTTTGGTGAGTTTCAGAATCTGGTGACTTTTCTTAACCGGATTTTAAAATCTAGTAACTTCCTTAATTAGATTTCAAAATCTGGTAACTTTCTTAATCGAATTTCAAAATCTTGTAACTTCTTTAATTGATATTCGAAATTTTGTGAATTTTGAAATTTGATGACTTTTCTTATTCAAATTTTAAAATCTGGTGAGTTTTTAAACCGAAATTTAAAATTTGATGAGTTTTTTAATCAGATTTTGAAATTCAATAAATTTCCCAATGGGATTTTAAAATTCAATGACTTCATAAGCAAGGTGCACACTATATTTAGGTTAAGAAAAACTAATGCTAAGTAAGTGAATTAATTATGGAAGAGAAGAAAAAAAATAGTTTAAATGTTAAGAAAAGGTTTGAAAATGCATGAAGAAAGCTTACAGCTGCTGGGAGAAAGCCCCAGTTTCAATTGCCAAGACCCAATACAAAATTTATGTTAATATCTTAATAATTACTGGTAGATATTTATGCAGGACCGAGAGACTAACCTTTGTGACGTGTCCTCCTTGCTTCCGAACACCTGGATCGTCTTAGCCGCTCGCTTTCAGTCTGGACTGTTCGCTTGTCAACTGCTCCATTTGGTCGTTGCCTACTCCTCTCGGTTGTATTCTTGATCAATGGGGGAGGTACCTGCAAAAGGCACTCCGACGGTCAAGTTAGGAGTGGTTTAGTGAACTGTTTATCACATTTGAGTATTTTAATTCTGATCGAACGTATCTGGCTTTTGGCCTTGTCATTGTATTTATAAGTGTTTCGTAGATCAAATAAAAACAATCTTACCTTGAGATTCAGTTAGTTACTCATAAACGACTTATCAATATCTCTAATAAGATATCTTTGTGTATTTTATTGTGTGTTGGACTTTTGGCCCAATAATGATTTAAACAATAATAACTTAAACGACGCTGGCCCAATTATGGCCCAACATTGTTGATGTAGTGGATGGACCAAACGGTCATGGATGCTAACCGTACGGTAGGTATTATATACCATACATATGCCTCCCAAGTCTGAGTTAACCGTTCGGCTTTAGCCAAGGTTAACTATAGGACTTATATGAGTTTGAGAGAGGTCGTTCTCGTGGTGTTGGGGAGCTTATTTTTAATGTGCTTTTAGTCGTTGCTCATCTCTGAACCGAACGATGGACTCTAGGAGATGGAAGTTCTTCCAAAAATCTTTTCCCATGTTGAGAAGTAGACGCTAAGATCCTGACAAAATCTTCTTGTACGAGATATTTCCTCCCATAGAAATGTGTGTTAAGTAAAGTAATCGCATCAATGAAAAGTAATTAGTGTAACACCCCGATTTTTTTTTTGAGATGTCACGGTGTAAAAATCTTTCGCAAATTATTTCCATAAAATAATCCTTTAAGACAATCAAACTTTATTTGATTAAATGCGGAAGCAAAACATAATTATAAATTGTCTATTCAAAACCATTATCTCAAAGAATCCCTTTTTCAAAAAAAATACAAAGTCTGAAAACTTTAAATAGAATAATTCATCATTCCCGACATATAAGATCCCAACTCTCACGTCAGCTACTTCGATCCAGTCTTATCTGCAAAGTCATCTACTCCCGTACAAATACGATCATTGTATGGTGAAACCACAACCACAACATTCAAGGGTGAGCAACAAGAAATGTCATAATACACAACATATCATATTCATATTAAACACAAAGTAATATAACCATACAACATATTTCATTATAGCGTTAACATCACAGTCAATTCATTCATGACCCATCGTCATAGCCTGTTTCGCAAAACAGGGCAATTCGAGTCGTCTTCCATCGCAACTTCCGACCTATCTCCCCAACTTCTCAAGGAATTACGAGTAAAAACTTCGGTTAGGCGTAGCTACCGAACACTATACTCACACGAGCCGAAGTCATTTTGGGCGAGACATTCACATCCCCGCAAGAGGGAAGTGACACTCGAATCACTATCTCAAAATGAGAGTCCAACGCATTCTTAACGTAGCGCAGTACGAAAAGTTCATCCATGACCAACCACAGTACAAAGAAATAACATAGTTTCATATTCACATCACAATCTCATACATATTCTTAATAACATGCATTGCTCACTCATCATAAGATTTATACTGTCCTTCTCATTACGTTTCATACATAGTATCAATACTATACATTAACTCACCAATCACAAGGCTCATAACACAATCTCAATGCATTTCACACTTAATCTCAACAATAGCCATTACTTCATCAACCACAAGATATAAACACAATTCTCATTACATTACTCATCCCTCCACTGAGTTCAACCTCATTAAATCTACTCTGAATATTTCCAATAGCCCTTGCATAACACATTGCAATTGTCGCACTCCCTCTTTATATTATTATTATTCTCATTACTTTCCATACATAGTCTCATAAGTATGAATTAACATAACAATCCCAATATTTCAAGACACCATTATAATTACTTAATAATAAATCCAGAACATGCAACCAAGGTTTCTAATAATTAATATTCTCCCAAAAGTACAACATTCTTAAAACGAAACAAGGGTCGAAACCTAATCTTTGAAACTATAAACATAGATATACTTCAATCACAACATATACACAAACTCGTAGAACAATAACGCTTACTCATAGAATATTATCTTATTATATTTAAATTACAACTTATTTATTTAATTAATAGAATAACAACCAACCTCAACTTTTCTAATATACCATTATAATACCATTTTAATACAGTGATACAAAAAGAAGTCTAACAATCCAAACAGCCCAAAATTTGATTTCCTACCTATTACTCATTTACTTGGCTTTATAATATATTAATTCTATTTACCCCTGATCATCACCGCTTCCAAAAATCCTTATGTGCAATCACCAACCCCGTATTCACTTTCTAATTTCCTTTATAATTGTCGTGGGACCCATCCTTTCCTTCCATTCCTCTTATAAATAAAACGAAAATGTTATGTTGACAACCAATCTTTACCAACAATTTGACAACGCCAGGTGGCGTCTTTGCATGGGCCAAATTAAAATAAAACAAAATGGGGAGAAGTTATCAGGCGGAGGGCAAAATTGGAAGAAAAGTTTTAAAACTTTACGAAATTGGTTTCGCGGTTTTCGTTTTCTTATTTTCGCTGTAACCTGTAGAGTTCTTTCATCCCTTCCATGTTCTCTGTCGTTCTATCGTGCATGTTGTGTTTCAAAAACTAGTTGCGTTTTCGCGTGTTGTGGGATTTGGTTTTTCACTTCTTTCATGTGGTAGTTGCTGTTCTCTTCTATCTTTTTTGTGGTTGGAAGGCTGGTGCCGTTTTCGGTGTGGTGACATTGTTGTGGACTTTCGTCTCTTCGACGAGGCTGTGGAGCATTGTTTTCTTTCGTGGTTGGTGTGGTGGTGTTTTTGTTGTAAGTCATAATGGTCCAACCCTACCTCTATCTTTTACATTGTCTTTTTGGTGTTTCAGTAACCGTAATGATTTAAGGAGTGTGGATTGTTATTTTGTTAGTGCAGGTGCAATGGAAGGACAAAAATGAAGTGTAAGATAAATTATAATTTTCTTTTTATAGATAATTTACTATTATAAAAATTGTAGTTATTAATAAAGTTATCATCAATTTGTGTAGTGGCGCCTTCTTATCTCGATGGAGTCGTCGATCATTATTGAAATGAATCGTTTACTACGAAAGTGTCATGTGGAGCGCATTAGGATGACTCCATTTATGTGGTGTTTGAATGTTCATAGCCCTGTGGAGGTGAATTTGAAATTATTGAAGGTTATGGTTTGTAGGTGGGCCGGGCATGATAATAGTTTTAGAGTAAGTCAACAGTTGGTGCCCTTTTCAGTTATTGATGTGTTCATGAGCATAGGTTTAGAAATAGGTGGTTTAGAGATTCCGTTTGATGAAGTAGTTGTTGGATTGGTTGGTGAAATGTTCAAATCAAAAACTATCACTTTGAAGGAGTTGACGGACATGTTTAATGTCATTGTGCATGATAATGACATTGATGTTGATGTAGTATGTAGGTTATATATATTAGTTTGTTTGGTTGTTTTTTATTTTCCTAGGAAATCAAGGCATGTTTGTAACATGCCTTTTGCAGTGTTAGATGACTTAGACAGTTTATGTCTATACGATTGGTGCACCGGTGTACATAAACATATTGTACAGAATTTAAATAAATGTAAGAAGAAAATGGGTGATCGTGCAACCAAGAAACAAAAGCCATCTTCTTCCGTTGGTGGACGTCGACGCCGCGGCAGTCCAACCCCGTCACCATCCTCATCCCCTCCAACGCCTAACAATGATCTCTTCTCCTCGGATGGGCAGCAGGAGAAATATGCCCAACATTTTGTCAATCGTGAAATATTGGAAAGTAAGTATCTAGATTATGATTACTTTGAAGGAAAAAACTTTCAATTCTATGAGATATTGGCCGAAGCTGGACTCACTGAATTTGTGTCTTTAAGAAGACATTACCACCCAGAATTAGCGAGAGTGTTCTACAACAACTTGTCAATATCGAATACTGGGGTTATTCGAAGCAAGGTAAAAGGTGTAAAAATTAGGGTGAGCTCTAATCTTTTTCAACAACTCACTAATCTCCCCCCTCATGGTGTTCGTTATGAAGGAAAACTTGTAGATGACTGGAAAGAACAATACGATTCTGTTACTGCAAGGTAACTAGTCTGTAGAGATGATGCAGTCATATAATCCAGAATACTAGCGGGGCAAATGAAGGTTCAACCAAGGATAGTTCATTACGTTCTCACTCAAGTATTAATTCCTCGTGCAACCAATATTGGTCAGGCATCCGAAGAGGATATTATGCTGCTATGGGCATTTTTAAATTCCATTCACATTAACTGGGGACATCTTATTAGATATAAGATGAAAAGAGCATTAAGGGAGAACGCCAAGTTGCCATATCCACATTTGATAACCATCTTATGGAACAGTTTCAAGGGCCTACTAACACTGATCCCATTTCAGAAGTGAAGTTCAAGCAAAAAATTGGTAGTGAAGTTGTAGCATCATTTGGTTATGTGCAAAATGATGATGGAGAATGGGTTCCGAAAGGCAACGCCCCCCATCCCCCCTTACAACAAGATCAAGATCAAGAAGGAGAAGATGATGAACAAGGCAATTCATCTACAACACTAAATAATGTCATCAACCGCATAGAACAACTTCAGACCTTCGTTGGTACAAGATTTGATGCCTTTGAAACTCGATTTGATGCCCTTGAAACTCGATTTGGAAACATGGACATGGTCATCACTACAAGGTTTGATGCGTTGCAATCGCGAGTTGGGAACATTGAAGAACAACTACAACACTTGCAAAGTGGTTCTGAAAACAATCCTCAGACTTAGAATTGCTTGTTTAGGCTTTATTTTCTGCATTATAAAAAAACTATGTATCACACAGTTCCTATTTTCATAATTTGAAGTCTTTAATTTAATGAAGTTTTTTACGGTCAAACTAGTTCCTCAATTTTCGTCATTTAATATGTAATGTTTAATTTATGATACACTAAATACAATTGCAGTTGTGATTAAAACACCAACACCATTAACCAAATATTACATCCCCATCCACTTAGAGGTGGACTTCTGCCTAAAATCAAATGGTTTTGACAATGGTCACCCACGTTACCCTGACTGACTACTTCAGTTGAAGTTTCTGTACAAAACATGATTTCTCTCTCGCGTAATCGTTTACCAGACCTGTGTAAACGATTACAG
>JAHCHA010011276.1:0-10103 GCA_027742795.1 Vigna hirtella | reverse complement strand
GTCTTACCGAGTTTATTACTTGAAACGATTCGGTCATACTTGCCGATTGTTCAACAAGTTTGTGGCGCCGTATTTCGGTGTTCATAAATTTGTCATCACAAACACACACCTTTCCACCCCTTGGAGGAAGATCTTGGATGCTAAGGCTACCTACTCATCTTTCTAGGGTTCTATCTTTCACTATCTCATTGTATTTCATCTAGTTTCGCCATGAATATGGTGAACTAAACTCTTCTTGTTGTTGGGGAATCAATGTAATCTTGTGAAACTCTCATATATAGAATTTTATGTTTAAACATCATATCTTGGATACATGCTTTCTTTCATCATTAGTTAGGGATTTTCCTCTTTGCTCAAAGCATGCATTGTTTAGCTCATTCGATGTCATGATTATTGATTTTAGTGATATGGACACATACGATAAAATCTAGATCCGGGGAAATTCTCCCAAAAGTAATATCGCCTAGACATAGGGATATGAGGGTTGGTTGCCTTTAAGCTTCTGTGCTTCAGAATTAATTATTAGGGATGCTAGGAATTGTATGAACTCGTAATTAAGGATAGGCTTTCTTCGCCGAGACATCATGTTTAAGGTAATTTAGAGAGTGTCATTAACATTGATGAAAAGAATGATGAATTCCTAAAATATATGAGAGTGGATAAGATGAAATTGATTTCCCCAACAACATACTCATCCATATAATTCGTTCTGTGTTTGTGTTCCTCTTTTCCATTGATCAAACTCATGCATACATGTTTACTTATTGTCTTTTGCATTTGAAACCTATAACCAATTGTTCACAAGTCTTAAATAATCAAGAAATCATATAACTAACTAGGCCGTGAGTCCTTTGGGAGAACGATACTTGGTCTTACCGAGTTTATTACTTGATACGATTCGGTCACAATTGCCGAGGGTTAAATAAGTTTTTGGCTCTGTTTTTCGGTGTTCATAAATTTGTCATCAAGTTTTTGGCACCGTTGCCGGGAACTCGTGGTTTAACTAGTTTATTTGTGTGATTATTGATTATCTTTGACTTGTTTTTGAATTTTGAATTTAAGTTTCGAATTTTTGTTTTCTGTTTTTATTTTTCTATTTTTATTTTCTGTTTTTATTTTTCGGTTATGATTTTATTTTATTTTCTGTTTTAATTTTTCGGTTATGATTTTATTTTATTTTCTGTTTTTATTTTTCTGTTTTTATTTCCTATCTTCCTATCTTTTCAATTATATCCTTTGATTTTTTATCTATCTTCTCCATCTTTTTGTGCTAACAAATATTTTCTAGAGTTTTGTGCCTAATGTTTGCAGGATGCAATTCGGACCAGAATTTAACTATATGGGCACTCAATTCTATCAAAGTAATCTCAACCACTGGTGGGAACCTCACTCAAGCATAGATCAAAGTCAATTTTGGCAAGCTGCCGGACAATTTGAGAATCAACCACAACAACAATGGCAGCAACAACCCTCTCTATCGGTATTTAGAGAGTGAGCAAAGTCTATATTTCTGTATTTACATTTTAAACCAAAAGATTGTGTTTTCAAGTCTTATTTAATCAAGAAATCACATAATTGTTTAGGTCGTGAGTCTCTAGGGAAACGATACTTGGTCTTACCATGTTTATTACTTGATACGATTCGGTACACTTGCCAGAGTCTTAACATGTTTTTGGCGTCGTTGTCGGGGACTTGTGGTTTAATGTTAACGGTTGAAAATACCTTTATCTGTGATGTAATTTTGATACTAAATACACCCTTTTCTGCATAGAAACTTGCTTGGAATCATGTTTTTCTGTTAAGTTGTGTGAATAAGAGAGTTGAGGTTGAATTTCATGATTTTATGACTAATTCCCTTTGTTTTGATAGAAAATGAGATAATGTGGAAAGCAGGGATAAAGTGCTAAGGAGATGGAGCTTAGGAAGGCTTGGAAAAGCCCTAGAAAGGAGGGTGCTCGAAGCTTGGGCGCCCTTTCTAGAGGCTTGAGTCTAGAAGAGAGCCGCTCACCGCCCGGGCACCCCTTTTGGGGCGCTTGAGCACCGGATGCACGAAGCTTGGGCGTCATTTCTGTGGCTTGGGCGGAGAAGACCATCGCTCATCGCCCGGGCGCCCCTTTTGGGGCGCTTGAGCGGCGAAAGCTCGAAGCTTAAGCGTCCTATACAAGGCGTGGAAGACCACCGCTTGCCATCCGGGCGCCTTAAGTGGGGTGCTTGAGCGCCCTAACTCGGGCTTGGGCTTTGTTTCTGTTATGTCTTCGCTCTATTTAAAGGAAGCAGGCGTCCTAGGTTTTGCATCTTTTGCTGGAGCAGCACAACAACACACTCTTCCACTCTCTGAAGGCGGATTTGGATGCGAAAGTGTGCTTCGTCTACTTTTAGGTTTTAGTTATCTCATGATTTTCCATTATTCATCTAGTTTCTCCATGTCTATGGGGAACTAAACTCTATTTGTTGTTGGGGGGTGATGTGACCTTGTAAACTCTCATGTATTTGAATTGATTCTTAATTTCATATGTTTTTTCATTAATTGTTTGAGTAATTCATCCGTGCTTATTACATGCTTTGTTTAACTCATTCATCGCATGATTTATGAATTGCATGAGTGTCGGAAGGTTCCTTACAATTTAGGTTCTTGTTGAATTCTCCCAAGAGTAATATTTCTCAAGGATGAGGGTCTGATTCTTGGTCGTCTTAAGCTCTTGATCTTCACATTTAATTACTAGGAATGCTAGGAATGGCATGAACTGGTGGTTAAGGACAGGCTTATCCGCCAAGGGATCAGGTTTAGGTGATTTAGTGAGTGACGTTAACATTAATGCATAAAGAAGTATTCTTACATACATGAGACGAAACTTGGTGAAATCTAACCCCAACAACATACTCATCTCATTATAAACAACATCCGTTCATGTTTGTGTTACTCTACTATTGATCAAACTGCATTCATATTTATTTTAGGTCTTTGCATGTTAAACCAATGATCTCGTTTTATTTAAGTATTAATTAACTGAGTTATCACACAACTGTCTAGTGCCGAGAGTCTTCAGGGATACGATACTTGGTCTTACCAATTTATATTATTTGTGCGATTTGGTACACTTGCCAATCCATCAACAAGTTTTTGGCGCCGTTGCCGGTGACTCACGGTTTATACTACTCTATTTGAGTGATTCTTGATTAACTTTGACTTTATTTTTATTTTTCTTTTTCATATTTTTATTTTTATCTTTATTTTTGGTGTTTGGTTTTGTTTATTTTTATTTTTTATTTTTTTTTATTGTTTTTGTGCTAAAATGTTTTCTAGGGTTTTGTGTCCAGTGCTTGCAGGATGCAATTCGGACAAAAAGTTAACTATATAGACACTCAATTCCACCAAGGTAATTTTAACCACTGGTGGAAACCTCAGTTAAACATGGGTCAAAGTATATTTGGGCAAGCTGCCGAAAAATTTGATAGGCTGCCACAACAACAATGACAGCAACAACCCTCTCTTTCCGAAAAAATGGCTAAGATGGATGACACACTTCAACAGTTAATGCAAATGTCTGATTCTCATCATAAAAGCACTCAAGCAGCGTTCAGAAGGATAGAGATGCAACTTGGTCACATACTTCAGAAGTTGGATGATTTTGGGGGCTATATGGAAGTTAACCCTAGGGAGGAATGTCAAGCTATTATCACTGGAAGTGACAAAGTTTTAGATGAGAGAAAAATAGTGAGAAAAGAAGAAAGCTTGAGTGAAAAAGAGAAAGATGTAAAGGAAGAGGAAGAAAGAGAAGAGAGAAAAAGTGAGGTTGAGAGAAAAGAAAAGGGGAAGAATGTGGAAGAAAGGAGAAAAGAAACAGAAGAGGTTGAGAGAGAAAAGAAAAAAATTAAGAAAAATCTTCTATACCCTAAGGAGTGTTCCAAGGAGCAAAAAGAGAGGGAAGAAAAGAGAGAGAATGAGGGTGAGAGAAAAAAGAAAGAATCATATGAAAAACCCCTTCCTTACCTAAAGAAGTATCATAGGAAGGAGAAGGAAAAGCAATTTGAGCGCTTGATAACAGTTGAAAAACTGTTATTTTCATGCTTAAATTTGATACTAAAAGCAACCTTTAACACTTAGAAACTAGCTTGAAATCATGCTTTTGGTTATATTTTTAGAAATAAGAGAGCTGGACAGGTTTATGCTTGATTTCAGTGTTTTATGCAGGTTTTAAGGTGAATTTGGTGAAAGAAGCGAAGAAGGATAGGAATGGAATCAGAAAAGACATTAAAAAGTGCAAAAGGAGAAGCCGCAACCACCGCTCAGCGACAGTTTACCGCTGAGCGGCACTCAGAAACCCACGTTGGCTCCGCTAAGGGGTGAAAAGGCCGCTGAGGGGAATAAACGAACTCGCGCACTTACCGTTGAGCGGTACTATTTTGGGCTTGGGCTGAATTTTCTGTAATGTTACGAATAGTATATAAGCTTTAGGGTTTCCTAGGGTTTGTATCTTTGGCTGGGACGAAGCAAACACTCTCTTTTCCACCCCTTTGAAGGAAGATCTTGGATGCTCAGGCTACCTCTCTACCTTTCTAGGGTTTTATCTTTCATTCTTTCATCATTGTTCATCTAGATTCACCATGAATATGGTGAACTAAACCTTGTATTGTTGTTGGGGGATCAATGTAATCTTGTGAAACTCTCATATATGGAATTTGTGTTTAAAAATCTTATTTGAGATACATGCTTTCTTTCATTAATTGTTAGGGTTTTTCCTCTTTGCTCAAAGCATGCATTGTTTAACTCATTCATTGTCATGATCATTGATTTTGTCGATATGGGAACGTACGGGGAAGCCTAGATCTGGGGAATTTCTCCCAATAGCATACTGGTTGCCTTTAAGCTCCTGCACTTCAGAACTAATTACTAGGAATGCTAGGAATTGTATGAACTCGTAATTAAGGATAGGCCTTCTTGACAAGGTAATTTAGAGAGTGGCATTAACATTGATGAAAAGATTGATGAATTCCTAAAGTATATGAGAGCGGATAAGATGAAATTGATAACCCCAACAACATACTCATCCATATAATTCACCCTGTGTTTGTTTTACTCTTTTTGCCATTGATCACATTCATGCATACATGTTTAATTACTGTCTTTTGCATTAAAAACCTACAATCAATCGTTCACAAGTCTTAAATAATCAACGAATCAAATAACTAACTAGGCCGTGAGTCCTTTGGGAGAACGATACTTGGTCTTACCGAGTTTATTACTTGATACGATTCGGTCACACTTGCTGAGGGTCAAACAAGTTTGTGGCGCCGTTTTCGGTGTTCACAAATTTGTCATCAGTTACAGGGTTTACATCTACTGATGGATGTTAGGCGGAAGAGTATCTACTGAAGGATATTATGTTTGTATACACCTACTAATGGGTGTTGGTAAGAAAGATTTGCATCTCCTGAAGGGTGCTGGAGGATTTTGGGTCAGGCTCGTGACGTTAAACAAGCGCTACCTGGGAGGCAACCCAGTTTCTTGATTTTATCTCTATTGTTTGTTTTGATTCTGCTTTAGTTGCATGATAGGGATTGAATGTATGAGTGATCTGAGAACTTAATTGCAGGGAGCAAGTGAGGGGATGAGTAGAAGGCACCTAGGGTAAGCTAGGAAGAAGAAAAGCACAACACGAAAGTGCCGCAGAGCGGTGGTATCGTAAAATGGGCTTAGGTTGCCCCTTAGCGGAACCCGAGCCCATTAGGGTATTTTTATACCCTAAGTCACGCTTTGGCCTCTATTTTCATATTCTTCTCTGCATACACACTCCTAAACACTTTTCCAAAGGTTCTCTACATTTTTCCTTTCATTCCTCTTTAGAAAATCTCCCTTCCACTCAATTTCTCACTAGTTTTCCATCTAAGTTTGGGGTTGGGAGAGAGCATCATTGATGGGGCTGAGTTTTTCAAAACACTAGAGCAGGATTTGTTTTATCATTCACTTCTGTTTTTAGAATAGGGTTTGATGTACTCAATTGGAAACTTTGTTTGCTATGATGGTTTGCGTATGATTGTTGTTTGATAAGTAATGCTTGATAATGCTTTGATATTGATTGATGTTGACATATGCACATTATATGCTTATACAGGTGATTCACAAGCTTTGTGAACAAATGCATGATGTTGTGATTGTGATTATGATGCTAAGCAGGATGTGTTCATGTGGAATGTGAATGAGCTTATATGTGAGGTTTTGAGCTCCGGATTTTTTGTGATTGAATGTTATTTTGAAAGCATGAATGATTTTGCCCAGGTTTTCTATGATTGAATTAATTGCTTGTTTGCATCATATGATCAAGGTCATTTGTTGGTAACCCTTTTGTTAGCCAAATTCATGATTTTAGCCCACAAAAGAGAACACTATGTGTTCTATCATTTGAAGCCTTAGCCTTGAACATAAATTTAAAACCCTTTGTGAAAAGCTTTACCTTGAGTTAAGTAGAAAATATCTGATGGTATTGATAAATGTTCAAGTTTGGGGTTGTTGGGAAGTTATGAAAGGGAAATTGAAAGCATTGAGCTAAAAGCTAAGAGCTAAGAACTAAGTATGTGAAAATAAAAAAGAAAAAGAGAAAGAAAAGAGAAGAAGAAGCAAAGCTCAATGCAAAAGGAAAGTTGGGAATAAGTAAGAATGACTGTGTTTATATGATTCTCTTAACTCAAGGGTTTTGTGATCTAGAAAAACCAATTTTCTTGTTAGCCCAACCATATTATAAGCCATTGAAAAGTCCTTGTGATGATGCAAGCTTGTGAATGAATTTGATTATGGTTAAATGAAAGGCAAAATCAATTCTTATGACATTGTGAAAGTAGAGTGAATGAGTGATTACCTCTTATACACTTATGTGTTTGAGTGAAACACTTTATCTAGTGAGGAAAGATTCCATGAGCACATGAACATCCATGTTTAGTGATTGATCATTCATGAAAAATAGCATTTGTTGGATATTAGGTGATTGTGTGAACACTAAAGCATGTGCATGTCTTGATTGAAGTTTTTGTCATGAGCTTAATTGAGTACTTACTTATCTTGAAAAGAGGATTTTTGAATGGAGTGAACCATTATATTTATTGGTAGAAGATTGAGTTACATCTTGTTTGCTTGAGGACAAGCAAATTTCTAAGTTTGGGGTTGTGATAACAGTTGAAAAACTGTTATTTTCATGCTTAAAATTGATACTAAAAGCAACCTTTAACACTTAGAAACTAGCTTAAACTCATATTTTTGCTTTAGTTTTGTGAATAAGAGAGTTAAAGGTGAATTTAATGGTTTTGTGCAAGATTCCCTGGATTTTGTAGGCTAATTGAATGATTTGAAAAAAGAATTGAAGTACCGAATGATTGGAATGCTGAAAAATCAACCAGAAACCAGAAAAGTCAACCAGTCAACCAGAAAAGTCAACTAGTCAACCAGAATGCTGAAAAGTCAACCAGAATGCAGAAAAAGTGTGACTGAGTGGCGCTGAGCGGTAATTTGGCGCTGAGCGGCAGTTTTCAGGTGCCGAAATCACCGCTGAGGGGCAAAGCAGCAGCTGGGGGGCAAAATGGATCATGCGCTAGTACCGCTCAGCGGTAAAATACCGCTGAGCGCCATTCTAAATGGGCTTGGACCGGTTTTCTGTTACTTTTATGGGCTTAGGCCTAATTTTCTGCATTTTTTAGAATAGTATATAAGCTTTAGGACGTCCTAGGGTTTGTATCTTTGGCTGGAGAAGACGCAAAACACACTTTTCACCCCTTGGGGGTAGAATTGGAGATGGTGACAGCTCTCCTCTTCTCTTTCTAGGGTTTTTCTATCTCTTCCATTCTTTCATTATTGTTCATCTAGTTTCACCATGAATATGGTGAACTAAACTTTTCTTGTTGTTGGGGAATCAATGTAATCTTGTGAAACTCTCATATATGGAATTTGTGTTTAAACATCTTATTTGAGATACATGCTTTCTTTCATCATTAGTTAGGGTTTTTCCTCTTTGCTCAAAGCATGCATTGTTTAACTCATTCGATGTCATGATTATTGATTTTAGTGATATGGACACATACGGTAAAATCTAGATCCGGGGAATTTCTCCCAAAAGTAATATCGCCTAGACATAGGGATATGAGGTTGGTTGCCTTTAAGCTTCTGTGCTTCAGAATTAATTATTAGGGATGCTAGGAATTGTATGAACTCGTAATTAAGGATAGGCTTTCTTCGCAAGGTAATTTAGAGAGTGGCATTAACATTGATGAAAAGAATGATGAATTCCTAAAATAGATGATAGTGGATAAGATGAAATTGATTTCCCCAACAACATACTCATCCATATAATTCATTCCGTGTTTGTTTTCCTCTTTTCCATTGATCAAACTCATTCATACATATTTAATTATTGTCTTTTGCATTTGAAACCACAAGAATTTTTTCACAAGTCTTAAATAATCAACAAATCATATAACTAACTAGGCCGTGAGTCCTTTGGGAGAACGATACTTGGTCTTACCGAGTTTATTACTTGATACGATTCGGTCACACTTGCCGAGGGTTAAACAAGTTTTTGGCGCTGTTTTTCTGTGTTCATAAATTTGTCATCAGTCAACACTCTCTCTTTCACAATCCATGGTCAAACACTGAGCATCTCTTGCTCTCCACCTCCCATGATTCACTTCCAGGCTATCTGCCGGCCACCTAGTCATGGAGGGACGTACTCATCTCGATTGAGCCCAGTCACTAAATCTGAACCATGGGCTCTGATACCATTTGTAGGGAGGTTCAACACACACACATACACATAGATATCTCCACATCGATAAGATATTGTCCGCTTTGGGCCAAGCCCTCACGGATTTGCTTTTGGTACCACTCCAAAAGGCCTTTTAACAATGGAGATATGTTATGTGTATATAAACCCATGTTCATCTCTTATTTTATCCGATGTGGGACTTTGTTTGTACCCAACAGGGGCCAAAGCCCCTTACTGCTGGTCGGCAAATAAATGACAGGCACACACATCGCTTCTAGCCCGGATTCTGACTTAGAGGCGTTCAGTCATAATCCAACGCACGGTAGCTTCGCGCCACTGGCTTTTCAACCAAGCACGATGACCAATTGTGCGAATCAACGGTTCCTCTCGTACTAGGTTGAATTACTATTGCGACATTGTCATCAGTAGGGAAAAACTAACCTGTCTCACCACGGTCTAAATGCAGCTCACGTTCCCTATTGGTGGGTGAACAATCCAACACTTGGTGAATTCTGCTCCACAATGATAGGAAGAGCCGACATCAAAGGATCAAAAAGCAACGTCGCTATGAACGCTTGGCTGCCACAAGCCAGTTATCCCTACGGTAACTTTTCTGACACCTTTAGCTTCAAATTCCGAAGGACTGAAGGATCGATAGGCCACGCTTTCACGGTTCGTATTCGTACTGGAAATCAGAATCAAACGAGGTTTTACCCTTTTGTGTTCCACACGAGATGTTTGTTCTCGTTGAGCTCATCTTAGGACACCTGCGTTATCTTTTAACAGATGTGTCGCCCTAGTGATGACAAATTTATGAACACCGAAAAACGGCGTCACAAACTTGTTTAACAATCGGCAAGTGTGACCGAATCGTATCAAGTAATAAAACTCGGTAAGACCAAGTATCGTTTTCCCAAAGGACTCAAGGCCTAGTTAGTTATCTGATTTGTTGATTATTTAAGACTTGTGAACGATTGATTGTAGGTTTTTAATGCAAAAGACAATAATTAAACATGTATGCATGAATTTGATCAATTGAGAAGAGGAAATCAAACACTTTAATGAATTAGATGGATGAGTATGTTGTTGGGGTTATCAATTTCATCTTATCCACTCTCATATTTTAGGAATTCATCAATCTTTTCATCAATGTTACTGCCACTCTCTAAATCACCTTGCAAGAAGGCCTATCCTTAATTACGAGTTCATACAATTCCTAGCATCCCTAATAATTAATTCTAAAGTGCAGAAGCTTAATGACAACCAACCCTCATATTCCTATGTTTAGGCAATATGCTATTGGGAGAAATTCCCCGGATCTAGATTTCCCCGTACGTTCCCATATCGACAATATCA
>JAHCHA010011273.1:0-11251 GCA_027742795.1 Vigna hirtella | reverse complement strand
GAAGTGGACGAAGTGGACGAAGTGAAATAAGGAGAAGAAGCAGAAGCAGTGGAAGATGTGGAAGAACTGGACGAAGTGGATGAAATGGAGGAAGCGGAGGAAGTGATCGAAGTGGACGAACTGGATGAAGTGCACGAAGTGGACTAAGAAGTGGACTAAGAAGTGGACTAAGAAGTGGACGAGGTGGACGAAGTGGAAGAGGTGGACGAAGTGCACGAAGTGGACGAAGAAGTGGACGGAGTGGAAGAAGTGGAAGAAGTGGAAGAAATGGACGAAGTGGACGAAGTGGAGGAAGTTGACGAAGTGGACAAAGTGGATGAAGAAGTGGACGAAGCGGAAGATGGAGAAGAAGGAGATAAAGGAGAAGAAGTGGAAGCAGTTGAAGAATTGGAAAAAGCGGAAGAAGTGGAAGAAGCGGAAGAAGTGAAAGAAGTGGAAGAAGTGGACGAAGTTTACGAAGTTGACGAAGTGGACGAAGGAGAGAAAGGAGAAGAAGTGGAAGAAGTGAAAGAAGGTGAAGAAGTGGAAGAAATGGAAGAAGTGGACATAAGTGGAAGATGTGCAAGAAGTGGACGAAGTGGATGAACTGGACAAAGTGGACGAAGTGGATGAAGTGGAAGAAGTGGACGATATGGACGAAGTCGAGGAAGACGAAGGAGACGAAGAAGAAGAAGTGGACGAAGTGCACGAAGTAGACGATGTGTACGAAGTGGACGAAGTACAAGAAACAGAAGAAGGAGAAAAAGGAGAAGAAGTGGAAGAAGTTGAAGAGGTGGAAGAAGTAGAGGAAGTGGAAGAGGGGAAGAAGTGGACGAAGTGGAAGAAGTGGAAGAAGTGGAAGAAATGGACGAAGTGGACGGAGTGGAGGAAGTTGAAGAAGTGGAAGAAGTGGAAGAAGTGGACGAAGTTTATGAAGTGGACGAAGTGGACGAATTGTGATAACAGTTGAAAAACTGTTATTTTTATACTTAAAATTGACGTCAATTACAACCTTTATGACTTAGAAATTAGCTTGAACTCATGATTTTGTTGAATGGTTTGAAATAAGAGAGTTGGACAGGTTTTATGCTTTATTTTCTTGTTTTTGCAGGTTTTGAGATGAACTTGATGAAAGAAGTGAAGTGGGATTGAGATGGAATCAGGAAAGGACACGAAAAGTAAAAAAGAAGAGAAACCGCAAGTACCACTCAACGCCAATTACCGCTGAGCGGCACTCTTAAAGACCTGTTGGCACCGCTGAGGGGAAGAAATGATCACACGCTACTACCGCTGAGCGATATTTATCGCTAAGCGACACTTTTATGGGCTTGGGCCTATAAGTTTTAGGACGTTCTAGGGTTTGTATCTTTGGCTGGAACAAAGCAGAAACACACTTTTCACCCCTTGGGGGTAGAATTGGAGATGGTGACGGCTCTCCTCTTCTCTTTCTCGGGTTTTTCTATCTCTTCCATTCTTTCATTCCATTGTTCATCTAGTTCTACCATGAATATGGTGAACTAAACTTATTTTGTTGTTGGGGAATCAATGTAAATCCTTAGAAACTCACTTGTATGGAATTTGTTCCTCAAGATCTTTTTTTTGATACATGCTTTCTTTCATTAATAGTTAGGGTTTTTCCTCTTTGCTCAAAGCATGCATTGTTTAACTCATTCGATGTCATGATTATTGGTTTTGTCGATATGGACACATACGGGGAAATCTAGATCTGAGGAATCTCTCCCAACAGTATATTACAAACCTAGACATAGGAGTATGATGGTTGGTTGCCTTTAAGCTTCTGTGCTTTAGAATTAATTATTAGGGATGTTAGGAATTGTATGAACTCATAATTAAAGATAGACTTTCTTCACCGAGACATCAGGTTTAAAGTAATTTAGAAAGTGGCATTAATATTAATGAAAAGAATGATTAATTCCTAAATACAAGAGAGTGGATAGGATGAAATTGATAAACCCCAACAACATATTCATTCATATAATTCAAATCACGTGTTTTGTTTCTTTTTTCCCATTGATCATCACATGCATACATATTTACTTTTCAGTCTTTTGCATTTGAAACTTACAACAATTTATTCACAAGTGTTAATTAATCAACAAAATCACACAACTGTCTAGGTCGTGAGTCCTTTGGGAGAACGATACTTGGTCTTACGAGGTTTATTACTTGATACGATTCGGTTACACTTGCCGAAGGTTATGATAACAGTTGAAAAACTGTTATTTTCATGCTTAAATTTGATACTAAAAGCAACCTTTAACACTTAGAAACTAGCTTGAAATCATGTTTTTGGTCATATTTTCAGAAATAAGAGAGCTGGACAGGTTTATGCTTGATTTCAGTGTTTTATGCAGGTTTTAAGGTGAATTTGGTGAAAGAAGTGAAGAAGAACAGAAAAGGAATCAGAAAAGACATTAAAAAGTGCAAAAAGAGAAGCCGCAACCACCGCTCAGCGGCAGTTTACCGCTGAGCGGCACTTAGAGACCCACGTTAGCTCCGCTGAGGGGTGAAATGACCGCTGAGGGAAAGAATCGAGCTCGCGCACTTACCGCTGAGCGGTAGTTTACCGCTGAGCGGCACTTTTATGGGCTTGGGCCTAATTTTCTGTATTTTACAAATAGTATATAAGCTTTAGGACGTCCTAGGGTTTGTATCTTTGGCTGGGAGGAAGCAGAAACACACTTTTCACCCCTTGGGGGTAGATTGGGAGATGGTGACGGCTCTCCTCTTCTCTTTCTAGGGTTTTTCTATCTCTTTCATTCTTTCATTATTGTTCATCTAGTTTCAACATGAATATGGTGAACTAAACCTTGTATTGTTGTTGGGGGATCAATGTAATCTTGTGAAACTCTCATATATGGAATTTGTGTTTAAACATCTTATTTGAGATACATGCTTTCTTTCATCAGTAGTTAGGGTTTTTCCTCTTTGCTTAATGCTTGCATTGTTTAACTCATTCATTGTCATGATCATTGATTTTGTCGATATGGGAACGTACGGGGAAGTCTAGATCCAGGGAAATTCTCCCAATAGCATATTGGTTGCTTTTAAGCTCCTGCACTTCAGAACTAATTACTAGGAATGCTAGGAATTGTATGAACTCGTAATTAAGGATAGGCCTTCTTGATAAGGTAATTTAGAGAGTGGCATTAACATTGATGAAAAGATTGATGAATTCCTAAAGTATATGAGAGTGGATAAGATGAAATTGATAACCCCAACAACATACTCATCCATATCATTCATTACGTGTTTGTTTTACTCTTTTTGCCATTGATCAAATTCATGCATACATGTTTAATTATTGTCTTTTGCATTTAAAACCTAAAATCAATTGTTTACAAGTCTTAAATAATCAACAAATTAGATAACTAACTAGGACGTGAGTCCTTTGGGAAAACGATACTTGGTCTTACCTAGTTTTATTACTTGATACGATTCGGTCACACTTGCCGATTGTTAAACAAGTTTGTGGCGCCGTTTTTCGGTGTTCATAAATTTGTCATCAAGTTAACTAGTTTTTGACTTCGTTTTCGTAGATTGAAGATTTGTTCATCAGGTTTTTGGCGCCGCTGTCGGGGACTCGTGGTTTAACTAGTCTATTTGTGTAATTTTTGATTATTTTTGACTTGTTGTGAATTTTTTTGATGGATGTTAGGCGGAAGAGTATCTACTGAAGGATACTATGTTTGTACACACCTACTGATGGGTGTTGGTAAGAAAGATTTGCATCTACTGAAGGGTGCTGGAAGATTTTGGGTTAGGCTCATGACGTTAAACAAGCGCTACCTGGGAGGCAACCCAGTTGATTGATTTTATCTGTATTGTTTGTTTTGATTCTGCTTTAGTTGCATGATAGGGATTGAATGTATGATTGATCTGAGAATTTTATTGCAGGGAGCCAGTGAGGGGTATGTTTAGGACGCATCTAGGTCAAGCTAGGAAGAAGAAGAACACTTCTCGTAAGCGCCGCTGAGCGGTAAACTACCGCTGAGCGGTAGTGTCGCAAACTGGGCTTAGGTTGCCCCTCAGCGGAACCCGAGCCCATTAGGGTATTTTTATACCCTAAGCTGCGCCTTGGCCTCTCTTTTTAGATTCTTCTCTGCACACACACTCCTACATACTTTTCCAAAGTTTTCTACAACTTTTCCCTCATCCCTTTTGAGAAAATCTCTTTTCCACTCACTTTCTCACTTGTTGTCCATCTAAGTTTGGGGTTGGGAGAGAGCATCATTGATGGGGATGAGTTTTTCAAAGCACTAGAGCAGAATTTGTTTTATCATTCACTTTTGTGTTTAGAATAGGGTTTGATGTACTCAATTGGAAACTTTGTCTGTTATGATAGTTTGCTTATGATTGTGATTGTTTGATAAGTAATGCTTGATGATGCTTTGATATGGATTGATGTTGAGATGTGCACATTACTTGCTTATACAGGTGGTTCACAAGCTTTGTGAACAAATGCAAGTTATTGTGATTGTGATTGTGATATTAAGCAGGATGTGAATGTCAAATGTGAATAAGCTTATATGTGAGGTTTTGAGCTCCAGAGTTTTGTGATTGAGTGCTATTACTTTGAAAGCATGAATGACTTTGCCCAGGTTTGCTATGATTGAATTACTTGCTTGTTTGCATTATATGATCAAGGCCATTTTTTTGGTAACCCTTACATTAGCCAAGTTGCATGAAATAAGCCACAAAAGAGAACACTATGTGTTCTATCATTTGAACCCTTAGCCTTGAACATAAATTTAAAACCCGTGTTGAAAGCTTTACCTTGATAGTATATTGCTGACAGGGATTTTCATGTTGCCTGTCTCCAAACACATAGAGTCGTGTCAGCCTTTTCTTGAAATCCCTCCATCTTATCGCTATATTGATGACAAATTTATGAACACCGAAAACGGCGCCAAAAACTTGTTTAACCCTAGGCAAGTGTGACCGAATCGTATCAAGTAATAAACTCGGTAAGACCAAGTATCGTTCTCCCAGAGGACTCACGGCCTAGTTAGTTATATGATTTGTTGATTATTTAAGACTTGTGAACAATTGATTGTAGGTTTTAAATGCAAAAGACAATAATTAAACATGTATGCATGAATTTGATCAATGGAAAAGAGGAAATCAAACACTTTAATGTATTAGATGGATGAGTATGTTGTTGGGGTAATCAATTTCATCTTATCCACTCTCATATACTTTAGGAATTCATTATTCTTTTCATCAATGTTAATGCCACTCTCTAAATCACCTTGCAAGAAGACCTATCCTTAATTACGAGTTCATACAATTCCTAGCATCCCTAATAATTAACTCTGAAGTGCAGAAGCTTAACGGCAACCAACCCTCATATTCCTATGTTTAGGCAATATGCTATTGGGAGAAATTCCCCGGATCTAGATTTCCCAGTACGTTCCCATATCGACAAAATCAATAATCATGGCATTGAATCAGTTAAACAATGCAAGCTTTAAGCAAGGAGGAAAAACCCTAACTAATGATGAAAGAAAGCATGTATCTTAAAATAAGATTTTAAAACACAAATTTCATATATGAGAGTTTCACAAGACTACATTGATTCCCCAACAACAATACAAGGTTTAGTTCACCATATTCATGGTGAAACTAGATGAACAATAATGAAAGAATGAAAAATAGAACCCTAGAAAGATGAGAAGGTAGCCTAAGCATCCAAGATCTCCCTCCAAGGGGTGGAAAAGTGTGTGTTTGCTTCGTCTCCAGCCAAAGATACAAACCCTAGGAAGACCTAAAGCTTATATATTATTCGTAATATTACAGAAAAGTGGGCCTAAGCCCAAAAGACCACCACTCAGCGGTAAACTGCCGCTCAGCGGTACCAGCGCCAAGTCAATTTTCCCCTCAGCTGCATTTTCACCCCTCAGCGGAGCCAACGGGGGTTCCTGAGTGCCGCTCAGCGGTAAACTGCCGTTGAGCGGTACTTGCTGCTTCTCCTTTTGCACTTTTTGAGTTCTTTTCTGATTCCATCTCTATCCTTCTTCACTTCTTTCACCAAATTCACCTTAAAACCTGGATAAAACAATGAAATCAAGCATAAACCTGTCCAGCTCTCTTATTTCCAAAAATATGAACAAAAGCATGATTCCAAGCTAGTTTCTAAGTGTTAAAGGTTGCTTTTAGTATCAATTTTAAGCATGAAAATAACAGTTTTTCAACTGTTATAAGGGGAGGCCATAGGATCATTTATTGCCTGGCCTAGAGCATTGATCATGTCACACATCGCTACTCCACAGGTATAATGTCTTTTTCCTTAGTATTTCTATGTTTATTCTTCAAATATTTGTTGATAACTCTTTGACGTAAATTTTTATCTTTAGTTCACAAGTCCTCAGAAGCAGCCAATTCATGATACAGTCATACATGAAGATGATGACAAGGCTGAAGCGGAGGATGATCCTCTATCAAAGCTAATGACAAAATTACCCAGGTTGAAGAAAGCACCATTAGAACTATACTGGGATTTGAGAGTATTTGGTCTTCCCTCACATGTGCCAGTTTATATCACATTCTCTGATGCATTGGAGGTGATTGGGGGAGACAGGATGTTGAATATTTCCATCATTCAACTGTGGTGCATGTAAGATAGTCAATTTGGTCTTTCCTATTACTTTTATTTAGATTCTTATAGTTTCTAACAACTTAACTTTGTTGTTTTAGGTACATGGACACAATCGTTGTAGACCAAGGTCGGTCTTCCATGTACGGATTTGTTGAACCTCAGACCATTCAACCGTCTGGTAACACACTTCAAAACAGACAACATTATTTGCAAACATGGATGGATGAGTCAAAAAGAGACGTATACCTTGTGCCATACATTGATGGGTAGGTGTTGTTATATGTGGCCAGTTCATTATTATAGTTTCCTTAATTAGTTAAATAACTATTTATCCTTTATGATAGCATGCACTGACAGCTGATGGTCATCATTCCCAAAGCATGTAAAATTATATGGTTTTGTTCGTTGCATAGGAAGATGAAAAATGACTTGAGAACAATGCTTCAAGGGTAAGTGTTTCTCCAAAAATGACTTTGAATTTGATGTTCACCTTCAACTTTTATGATAAATATAGTCATATTAATTATACTTTGTGTTTTCAATTTGTACAGAGTTATTGGTAAATCACATGGTCAACTGGTTCAAATTTTGTATCCAAAGGTTTTAAGTCATTTATAGTTCTAATTCATTTTCTATGTTATTGAATGATCTAAATTCTTAACTATTTAGTTTTTTATTTTAGTGTAACCAGCAGCTAGATTCATGGGAATGTGGCTTCTATGTGATGTGTTGGATTAAGACCATCATTCGAGCTGTCATTACAGATGACTGGAATGAGGTAATGATGTATACCTTGAATACATTACAAATCAAATTCATCTTCAAACATATATGAAATCGAAATGAATCTTTCTTGAATTTTGCAGCGCTTCAAGAGTACATCGCCTATTCTAGAGGACACAATTAAACAGATAAGGCAGGAGTGGACTGCTTATCTTCTGCAAAGATGGAGTTAGGAATAGTTTTATTTGTTGTTGAACATTGCTTAGTTTTAGTTTAAGTTTTATCTTGATAGTTTTGGTAGTGGATTATATTTTACATTAAGTAGAACTTTATTTATATGAAACACATATATATTATTGCAAAATTGTTCTGGGACAATTTTCTGCTTTTCAGGTGTGGTTTTATTGCAAAACTAAATTAATTTTTTAAAAAAATACGCCCAGTAGACGTCGGTTAGTGCATTGTCGGACGTCTATAGACGTCTGGCAGTGCACACACCGACGTCCAACCCCCACCCCTAGCACAAAACAATTCAGGCATGTGGTCGTCGGGTGATACACCGCGGACGTTTGTATAGACGTTGGGGTAGGAGGATACGAACGTCTCTAGGGACGTCAGACGGGCACGTGGGACATCTATATGGATGTCCGAGGGTGTACACCGGACGTCTGGATAGGCGTCGGGCCTGACACATCGGACGTCTATACACACGTCCGATGTGGACCCCCCGACGTCTTAGTAACGTCACCCACAAAGACGTCGGGAGAAGGTTGGACGTCAAAAAGCCAAAAGAACAGACGTCTAAAGCCCTTTCTGCACTAGTGATGGCTCTTCAATTGGCAGATAGGTCTCTTAAATATCCATATGGAGTGGTTGAAGACGTTTTAGTGAAGGTTGACAAGTTTGTATTCCTAGTAGATTTTATTGTAATGGAGATGGAAGGGAATGGTGATGTGTCTCTCATTCTTGGGAGACCTTTTATGAAGACTGCTAGAGTTTTAATTGATGTAGAGAATGGTAAGCTTAAAGTGAGAGTTCATGATGAAGAAGTAAACTTTGACGTATTCAAAGCTATGACATATCCAAATGATGATAAAACATGTTTTCAACTTGACGAACTTGATGAAGCTTTGACGTATTTTAGCATATTTTTCATAAGTCTTTCACATTTTACACATGGGTCATTCCCTTTCACATGTTTTCATGGTAGCCACCCTTGTAAAGATACTTTTGAGAATATTGAATTTTACTCTGCTGATGCATTTTCCAGTACCTAAAACTCTGTCCAAAAGTCATCCCAATGAGCTTCCCTTCTCCATCTAGCTTCCTTCCAGTGGAAGGCCTCCTGAGCTAGTTCTCCACCTCCCAAACAGCTCTTCAACCATCACTTACGCCACTACCTTTTCACTCTGCATCTCCGCTGCCATCTCTGGATTCTACTTCCCGCTGCATTCAATTTGTCATTCTCGCTGGAGCAACTTCATCAAGTGGTATTCAGAGCTTTGGTTCTGCATCACGCTCCAGCTAAGTCAATTGTTCCTTCATTCTGTCATCACCATTTCCTTCGTGTTCTTCATTTTGTGCACACTGTTTCATTGCAACTTTAATTCCAGTAGATTCCAGTGTTTGATTCGTTTGTTCCAGCTTTTAATTGCTTTATTGTTCATCATTTTAATCGGTTCAATTCTTTGCTTTGAGTCTTTTAATTTAGAAATCTAATTCTGTCATGTCCAGTAATGTGTTTTGGTTTATTTTGTCAAATTTCTGAGTTGAAACTGGTTTGGGATAAATCTGTTGTGTTTGATTGGATTTTCAATAGAAGCACATGAGATGAGCAATGATTAAAGAGCTCAGTGCATCTTGAATTCCATCACAGAGCAGTGCCAATGGATGCCTATCCAAATCTGTTTTAAATCTGGTTTTTCATTTTTTTCTGAAACTGCACCATATGGAAACATCATTCCTGGCTGTGTTGATGTAATGCAATTATAATGAGTGCATACCATTTGAACAGTGAATTGTCTAAGACAATTAACCTGGTTGCACCATTCTGTATAATCCAGAAATCCATTGATACAGCAGTTGGACCGATCTGCATTGTTTTTATTGAATGAGCTTTTTTTTCTGATTTTCATGATTTTGAATCTGTCCAACTTAGAACTCATCTCTGGACATCTTGTCAGTCATTCCTAGAGTCTTGTTCAAGTTTGATTTGCTGTCCTAGAGTAATTTTAATTGATTACATATCAGCTTGATTCCTTTGCTAAAAATTGGATGGTGAATTGGCTAAATTTGGTGTGAAAGAGCAACTGCAATAGTAAAATTTTGATTTAAAAGCATTTAGCCTCTGCTGGTAGTTGGCACAAGTCATATTTGGTAAAACAAATTGGCTCAAATCATAAAATTAAGAGTCCAAATTCGTTTGTGCAAAATGACCATTCAAACCACCAATTTTTAAGCACTTTTCTGGTATAGTTGCAGATTTTTTTTTTAATTTGAAAGCTTGTTGTGATTACTGCATCAAAGTTAGTTTCAATTTGGTAGCAAAAGCTTGGTTCAAGTGATTATAAAGAAGTGCAACATTGAAAATTAACAATATCCTGCATTTTAAAAAGCTGTGTGAACCAGTGCCAAGCAAATTTTAAATTCTGATGCACCATTCACAGAATCTCTTTGAGGCATTTTGTCAAACAGATTCGTCAAACTTTCATTGAGCTTGAATCTTATATATATGCAACTTATACTTGTTTCTTGTTTTTCAAATCCACTCTAGATCCTTTCCTAAGTTCATTTTGTGTGCCACCATTCATTGGAAACCGATTAATTGGTTGATTTAAGTTGTTTGAAAATCTTGCACATAAGCTGTTTGATAAAACTACAGTTGTTCATTCTGGTTTAACAGTTTTCTGGCAGCAGCAGTGTTGATTTTCTGGCTTAATAATTGATTATTGGTGGTTTGTATGAGCTCTCTGTTGGGTGCAGAACTATCTCAAAACGTCCCACAACACTGGTAGCATCTTAGGGAGTGGATTGGAGCAAGGAACGATCAACATTGAGGCTGATTTTTGGTGCAGCAAAACCACGTTTTTCACTGGTCTGCATAAAATCTGGTTGCTGCAACAGCAGCATGTTTCACTCTGCAGCTGAAAGATTTGCATGAATCACTTCTGATTCATTACTTGTTTGAGAGCAACCAAAGCTGCCACATTAAACTACCTTCCATTGTATTTTTTTTTTTATTTTCTTTTCCATTCTTGTAAGTTGGCCATTTCAAGCAAGTGAAGTGGAAGAGCTCATAAGTGTTCTTCCCTCATTTGCTAACTTGACTTAAAGTCTCATCATTTTAAAATTGGTAGACGGTGAGTGTGTCTTAGATCCAAAAAGTCTAAGCCTCACCTAGGAGACCTCACCTTTAATTTCATATTTTTTTTATTTTTGCAAGTTTCGCATAGGAAGTCTTAGAGTCCGACATTAGAGTCTAAGGTTTTCTTTCTTTGTGTTTGTTTGTGCCTCCATATATTTAGTGAATGTAGAAGTGATTTTGATTTAAAGACTTTTAGTAAGTAACTAAGGATATATTTGGCAAGGCAAGACTTGGTACTTAAGTGACCTACAAGGTCCACCTCTCTTACCTGGAATATTGTCCTCAAGTGAACACTTTTAGTCTTTACTTCAAGAAAATTTTTAAGTTCATAAAATGTCTGGAAGACATTCCCCTAGAATTAATGAGAAACCTAAAGATCAATTTTGTTTTCAAACTCTTGTCAATCAACTCAAAGAAATTGAAAGGAAAATAGGGCAAGAAAAGATTCAAAGGGAATTGCACAATGCCATGGTCACTAATGAGTTGAAAATGCTAAGAGATGAACAAGTTCAATATAGGGAGAGAAGCATGAGTGGAGAATCCCAGAGTGAGCAAGAAACCTTAAG
>JAHCHA010011257.1:0-11021 GCA_027742795.1 Vigna hirtella | reverse complement strand
TAGTATCAATTTTAAGCATGAAAATAACAGTTTTTCAACTGTTATCAATGGCCCTACTGATGGACGAGCGCCGAGGAGATGACAATAGAAGCTGTGCGAGCACGATTCGAACTCCTCGAGTCTTCCTCGACGAGAGACGACGTAGCGGAATGGAGAGGAAACGTGAGATTGAAGGGGAAAACTGATTAATCGGTGGAAAAGTGAAATGGAACCGATTAATCGGTTGAAGTTGAAGATTGAACGGTGGAAAAGGTTTGGAACGGATCAAGAGTGATTTTAATCGGCTAAAATCAGAGAAAATGATGACAGATGAAGAAACCCTAGCGAAGAAGATGATATTCGGTGGAAAACCTGGATCTAGGGTTGCAATGACAGAAGCAAGGTAGAATAAAGGTTGAACGTGAAATCTGTGATGAAACCAAAGCAAAACGGTGAAGAGGATGTGGTTGATGGCCGAGGAACTCTTGAGAGAGTGAAATGCAAATGACGCTGTGGCTGAGGCATGATGGAATGAAGAATGTGGTTTCTGATGCGCGAGAGGGAGAAACCAAATGATATGGGAAGGAAGGTGACGCGTGCACGGTGGTAGATGATGTGCGCCAGAGAAAGGAGGACGCGTGGCTAAGAGGTGTTGAAGCCACTATGCTGAAGCAGATGGGAATAATGGTGATGGTGTGTGATGAGAGAGAAGCACGGTGGAATGGAAAATGAAAGTGAGAGAGGTGCTTGGAAGGTGGCTAGAGGGAGTCTTTGGACTCTCTAGCCTATAACTTTCAAGAGAGAATAGTTTCTGATTCAGAAAACTCAATTCTCATTAATCTCAAAAGTACCAATTACAATAAAGGAGTTGGGTATTTATAGTAACCCATGCTCCTTAAGAGCTAAGCTATGAAAGGTAAAAAATACAAAAGGAGGACTACATCAGGCAGGATTCCATCACCTACAATCTGTACACATTCTCCAAGTTCCATCCTTTTTAGGGACCAACAACACAGGCACAGCACAAGGACTTAGACTCTTTTGGATCCATCCTTTGTTCAATAATTCATTAACTTGTTTCTCTATTTCTTTTGTTTCCATGGGGTTGGTTCTATAGGCTGGCCTATTGGGTAGGCTTGCCCCAGGCACCAAATCTATTTGATGTTCTATTCCCCTCAAAGGTGGAAATCCACTTGGTACCTTTTTGGGAAATACATCATCAAATTCCTTTAAAAGTTTTTGCAACCCCTTTGGTAGAGAACCAAGTTCATGAGTGATTGAAACAAATTCCTCTTTGCAATAGAGAAGAAAATGAGGTTGTCCAAGAAAAAGATTTTTAGAAATGTTCAAAGTTTGAGGTTAGACAACTTCTTTATTTGAGGCATGGGTTACCAAATATATGAGAGTGGATAAGATGAAATTGATAACCCCAACAACATACTCATCCATCTAATTCATTACGTGTTTGTTTTACTCTTTTTGCCATTGATCAAATTCATGCATACATGTTTAATTATTGTCTTTTGCATTAAAAACCTACAATCAATCGTTCACAAGTCTTAAATAATCAACAAATCAGATAACTAACTAGGCCGTGAGTCCTTTGGGAGAACGATACTTGGTCTTACCGAGTTTATTACTTGATACGATTCGGTCACACTTGCCGAGGTTAAACAAGTTTGTGGCGCCGTTTTTCGGTGTTCATAAATTTGTCATCAAGTTTTTGGCATCGTTGCCGGAGACTCGTGGTTTAACTAGTTTATTTGTGTGATTATTGATTATCTTTGACTTGTTTTTGAATTTTGAATTTAAATTTTGAATTTTTGTTTTCTGTTTTTATTTTTCTATTTTTATTTTCTGTTTTTATTTTTCGGTTATTATTTTATTTTATTTTATTTTTCTGTTTTTATTTTATTTTATTTTATTTTATTTTCTGTTTTTATTTTTTTTATTTTTTTATTTTTTTATTTTTTGTTTTTATTTTTTCGTTTTCTGTTTTTGTTTTTTCGTTTTCTGTTTTTATTTTTTCTGTTTTTTGTTCTTATTTTTCTATTTTCTGTTTTTATTTTTATCTTCTATCTTGCTATCTTTTATCTTCTTATCTTTTATTCTTTGTATCTTCTCTATCTTTTTGTGCTAACAATTGTTTCTAGGGTTTTGTGCCTAATCCTTTCAGGATGCAATTTGGACAAGAATTTAACTATATGGGCACTCAATTCTACTAAGGTAATTTCAACCACTAGTGGGAACCTCACTCAAGCATGGATCAAAGTCAATTTTGGCAAGCTGTCGAACAATTTAAGAATCAACCACCACAACAATGGCAGCAAAAACCCTCTCTATCGGGAAGAAGGATAACGTTGGAGGACTCACTTCAACAGTACATACAGATATCTAACGTTGGTGGATGTATGCATGTGTGCATGTCCATGTATGCACATGTATGCATGCGTGCATGTATGCATGCACGTGTATGCATTTGTGTATGCATTTGCATATGTACGTATGCATGTATGCATGTGTGCATCTATGCATGTATGCATCTATGCATGTGTTCATATATCCATGGATTGATGTATGCATGTGTGTCTGCATGTATGGATGTATTCATGTGTGTTTGGATGTATGCATGTATGCTTGGGTGCATGTGTGCATGTGTACATGTGTGCATCTATGCATGTATGCATGTGTGCATGCATGCATGAATGCCTGTGTACGTGTGTGAATGTGTGCATGTGGGCATGTGTGCACGCGTGCAAGTGTTCATTTGTGAATGTTTTTCATGTGTTTATGTATGCATGTGTCGCATATTTGAATGTGTTCATCAATAAACGTATGCATGTGTATGCATGTGTGCATCTATGCATGTGTGCCTCTATGCATGTATGCATCTATGCATGGGTTCATCTATCCATGTATGGATGTATGCATGTGTTTTTGCATGTACGCATGTATGCATGTATGCATGTATCCATGTGTGGTTGCATGGATGCATGTATCCATGTGTGCATGTGTAGATGTGTGCATCTATGCATGTATGCATGTGTGCTCTATGCATGAATGCCTGTGTACGTGTGTGAAGGTGTGCATATGGGCCTTTGTATTCACGTATGCATTTATGCATATGTGCATGTTTTCATGTATGCATGTGTTCATGTGTGTTTGTATGCATGTGTGCTTTTGCATATGCATGTAAGCCTGTGTGCGTGTGGATCTATGCATGTATGCATGTGTGCATCTATGCATGTATGCATCTATGCATGTGTTCATCTATCCATGTATGGATGGATGCATGTGTGTCTGCATGTATGCATGTGTGGTTGCATGGATGCATGTATCCATGTGTGCATCTATGCTTGGGTGCATGTGTGCATGTGTAGATGTGTGAATCTATTCATGTATGCATGTGTGTATCTATGCATGTGTCCATGCATGTGTGAATCTATGCATGTGTCCATGCATGCATGTATGGCTATGTACGCGTGTGGATGTGTGCATGTGGGCATTTGTGCATATGGCCATGTGTGCACGGGTGCAAGTGTTCATTTGTGCATGTTTGCATGTGTTTATGTATCAATGTGTGCGCATGTTTGAATGTGTGCATGAATAAACGTATGCATGTGCACGTATGCGTGTGTACATGTGAGCGTGTGTGCATGTGTTCATGTGTCCATGTGTGCATGTGTGGATGTGTACATGTGTGCACGTATACATCTTTGTATTTGTGCATGTGTTCATGTATGTATGGGTGCATGTGTGAATGTATGCATATATGCATGTTTGCATGTATGCCTGTGCGCATGCATGTGTATGCATGTGCATATGTACGTATGCAGTTATGCATGTGTACATCTGTGAATCTATGCGCACTAGCATGTGTACATCTATGTATGTATGCATGTAAGCATGTGTGGGTTCATGTATGCATGTGTATTAATATGCATATGTATGTATCCATACGCATGTATTTATATGTGCGTATATGGTTGTATGCATGTGTGAATGTGTGCTTGTACGCATGTGTGCGTTTGCACGTGTATGTAAGCATGTGTGAATGTGTTCATGTATGGATTTGTGCATTGGTGCATGTTGATAACAGTTGAAAAACTGTTATTTTTATACTTAAAATTGACTTCAATTACAACCTTTATGACTTAGAAATTAGCTTGAACTCTTGATTTTGTTGAACTATTGGAAATAATAGAGTTGGACAGGTTTTATGCTTCATTCTCTTATATTTGCAGGTTTTTTAGATGAAATTAATGAAAGAAGTGAAAAGGGATAGAGATGGAATCAGAAAAGGACACAAACAATGCAAAAGAAGTGAAGCCGCAAGTACCGCTCAGCACCATTTTACCGCTGAGCGGCACTTCTGAACACCCGTTGGCACCGCTGAGGGGTAACAATGCAGCTAAGGGGAAAAATTGACTACGCGCTGGTACCGCTGAGTGGTATTTTACTGCTGAGCGGCATTATTCTGGGCTTGGGCCTACTTTTCTATAAATTTTAAAATAGTATATAAAGTTTAGGACGTTCTAGGGTTTGTATCTTTGGCTAGGACGAAGCACAATCACTCTCTTTCACCCCTTGGAGGACGATTTTGGATGCTAAGGCTCCTTTCTCAACTTTCTCGGGTTCTATCTTTCATTTTTCCATTGTATTTCATCTAGTTTCACCATGATATGGTGACCTAAACTTATTTTGTTGTTGGGGAATCAATGTAAATCTTTAGAAACTCTCTTGTATGAAATTTGTTCTTCAAGATCATTTATATGATACATGCTTTCTTTCATTAATTGTTAGGTTTTTTCCTCTTTGCTCAAAGCATGCATAGTTTAACTCATTCGATGTCATGATTATTGGTTTTGTCGATACGGAGGCGTACATGGAAGTCTAGATCTGGGGAATCTCTCCCAACAGTATATTACCAACCTAGACATAGGAGTATGATAGTTGGTTGCCTTTAAGCTTCTGTTCACTATAATGCATGATTAATTGCTAGGGACAAAAGAGATTGTAAACTAGTGGTTGTGATTAGGCTTTCTTCACCGAGAGATCAGGTTTAAAGTAATTTAGAAAGTGACATTAACATTAATGAAGAGAATGATGAATTCCTAAATACAAGAGAGTGGAAAAGATGAACTTGATGAACCCCAACAACATATTCATCCATATAATTAAATTCACACTTTTGTTTCTTCTTGCCATTGATCATCATATGCATACATATTTACTTTTCAGTCTTTTGCATTTAAAACTTATAACACTTTGTTCTCAAGTCTTAATTAATTAGTTAATCACATAAGTCTCTAGGCCTTGAGTCTCTTGGGAAACGATACTTGATCTTACCAGGATTATTAGTTGTTACGATTCGGTTACCCTTGCCGAGAGGTAAACAAGTTTTTGGCGTCACTGCTGGGGACTCTGGTTTAACTACTCTATTTGTGTGATTTTTGATTAATTTTGACTTGATTTTTGAATTTTGTATTTTCTGTTTTTATTTTTTGTTTTTATTTTTCTTTTTTTATTTTTCTATTTTTATTTTTCTATTTTTATTTTTCTTTTTTTATTTTCTGTTTTTATTTTCTATTTTTATTTTTCTGTTTTTATATTTCTGTTTTTATTTTCTATTTTTATTTCCTATCTTCTTATGTTTTCAATTATGTCCTTTGATTATTTCTTCTCTTTTCTATCTTTTTGTGCTAACAATTGTTTCTAGGGTTTTGTGCCTAATGCTTGCAGGATGCAATTCAGACAAGAATTTAACTATATGGGCACTTAATTCTACCAAAGTAATGTCCACCACTGGTGGGAACCTCACTCAAGCATGGATCAAAGCATATTTTGGCAAGCTGCCGGACAATTTGAGAACATACCACAAGAACAATGGCAGCAACAAAGCTCTCTATCAGAAAGTTTGGATGACACCTTTCAACGATTTTTTCAAAATTCCATCTCTACTCAGAAAAGCATTGATGCATCATTTAAAAGTTTAAAGATGTATATTGGTCGCATAATGAAGAGATTGGAAGATGTTGAGGTTAATACTGAAGTTAACCCTAGGGAGGAAGGTCAAGCCATTGTCACTAAAAGTGACAAGATTTTTGATGAGGAAAAGATAGAGAGAGATGAGGAAAAGATAGAGGAAAAAGAAACAGAAAGGTTGAGTGAGAAAGTTAAAGATGAAGAGAAAGAAAAAGAAGTGGTTGAGAGACAAGAAAAAAAGAGAATGTGTGTGAAAATAAAGAAGTTGAGTGGAAAAAGAGAAGGGAAGAAAAAAATAAGAGAAAAGAAAAAGAGGAAAAAGAAAGTGAGAGAAAAGAGAAAGAGGACGAGAGGAAGAGAGAGAATCATATGAAAAACCCTTTCGTCATCCAAAGAAGTATCATAGGAAGGAAAAGATATTTAAGTGCTTCAGGGAAATCTTCAAGAAATTGGAGATTAAAGTTCCTATGATTGAGACATTGCAACAGGTTCCTGGTTTGCTCAAATTTTTATTGAATTCACTAACCTTTTAACGTCTAACGCTAGGACATTCGACATTTTATATCCTTTTACGTCGAATTACAATTAAAAATGACGTTTAATAATTACATTTATTTACAAAAATGCCACCGGTCATTTTTAACATTGGCTATTTAGTGGTTCGACGTTATACGTTGTTTTTGCACTAGTGAGTGCATGTATGCATGAATGCCTGTGTGTGTGTTCATTTATGTGTGTGTGCATGTGTGCCTGTAACATGTGTGCATGTATGCATGTGTGCCTGTGATATGTGTGCATGTATGCATGGGTGCATCAATGCTTGTGTGCGTGCGTTCATGTGTGCATGTATGCATGTGTGCAAGTATGCTTGTATGCATGTGTGCATGTGTCCGTGTGTATATGTATGCAAATGTGCATGCGTGTATGTATGCGTGTGTGCATGTATGAATGTTTGAATGTGTGCATGAAGAAACTTATGCATGTGCACGTACGCGTGTGTACCTATGAGTGTGTGCATGCGTTCTTATGTCCATGTGTGCATGTGTGGATGTTTGCATGTGTGCATGTGTGCACGTATACATGTCTGCATTTGTGCATTTTTGCATGTGTGCATTAATGCATGTATGAATGTATGCATATGTGCATGTTTGAATGTATGCATGTGTGCATGCATGTGGATGCGTGTGTGCATGCATGTGGATGCATGTGTGCATGCATGTGGATGCATGTGCATATGTACGTATGTACTTATGCATTTGTGCATCTATGTGTGTAAGCATGTGAGCATCTATGCATGTATGCATGTGTGGGTTCATGTATGCAATGGTGCAAGCATGAGTATGAATATGCATATGTATGTATGCATGTGTGCATGCGTGTGCATATGTCTGTATGCACGTATGGATGTATGCATGTATGCCTATATGCATATGTGCATGTATGGATGTGTGCATGTGTGCTTGTTTGCATCTCTACGTTTGCGTTTGCATATGCATGTAAGCATTTGTGCATGTGTGCGTGTGTGCTAGTGTGTATGTGTGCATGTGTAGATGTATGCATGTGTAGATTTATGCGTGTGTGGAAGTATGCATGTGTGTATGGGTGCATGTGTCCATGTGGGCATGTGTGGATTTATGCCAATGTGGATTTATGCGTGTGCCGATGTATGCATGTGTGCATGAGCATGTATGCATATGTATGCATACGTGCATGTATGCATGCATGTGTATGCATTTGCATATGTACGTATGCATGTATGGATGTGTGCATCTATTCATGTATGCATCTATGCATGTGTTCATATATCCATGTATGGATGTATGCATGTGTGTCTGCATGTATGCAAGTATGCATGTGTGTTTGCATGTGTGCATGTATGCTTGGGTGCATGTGTTCATGTGTACATGTGTGCATCAATCCATGTATGCATGTGTGAATCTATGCATGTGTGCATGCATGCAAGAATGCCTGTGTACGTGTGTGAATGTTTGCATGTGGGCATTTGTGCATATGGCCATGTTTACACAGATGCAAGTGTTCATTGGTGCATGTTTTTCATGTGTTTATGTATGCATGTGTTTGCATGTTTGAATGTGTGCATGAATAAATGTATGCATGTGCACAAATGCGTGTGTACATGTGAGAGTGTGTGCATGTGTTCATGTGTTCATGTGTCCATGTGTGCATGTTTGGAAGTGTACATGTGTGCACATATACATCTTTGCATTTGTCCATCTGTGCATGTGTCCATGTATGCATGGGTGCATGTATGAATGTATTCATATATGCATCTATCCTTGTATACATGTAAGCATGTACGCATGTGTGCATGTATGCATTTGTGCATGTGTGCATGTGTGAATGTATTCATAAGTGCATGTATGCATGTGCGTATTTGTGTGTGCATGTATGCGTGTGTGCATGTGTGTGTGTGTGTGCATGCATGCATGTGTGCATCTATCCTTGCATACATGTAAGCATGTACGCATGTATGCATTTGTGCATGTGTGCATGTATGAATGTATCAATAAATGCATTTTTGCATATGTGCATGCATATGTATGCATGTGCATATGTACGTATGTTGGTATGCATGTGTGAATCTATGCATATTTGCATTCATGCATGTATGCATGAGCATCTGTGCATCTATGCATGTATGCACTTGTGGGTTCATGTATGCATGTGTGCAACCATGGGTATGAATATGCAAATGTATGTATGCATGTGCGCATATGTCTATATAGACGTATGCATGTATGCCCATATGCATGTATGCATATGTGCATTTATGCAAGTGTGCATGTATGCATATGTGCATGTGTACATGTCTGCATGTATTCATTTATGTGTGAATGTGTGCATAATGGCATGTGTGAATGTAGTCATATGTAAACATGTATGTATGCAGGTATGCATGTGTGAATCTATGCATGGTTGCATCTATGCCTTTATGCATGTGTTCGTTCATGTATGCATCTATGCATGTGTGCATCTATCAATCTATGCATGTAAGCACGTGTGCATCTATGCATGTATGCATGTAAGCTTGTGTGGGTTCATGTGTGCAAGCATGTTGATGAATATGCATATGTATGTATGCATGTGTGCATATGTCTGTATGCACGTATGGATGTATGCATGTATGCATGTATGCCTATAAGCATATGTGCATGTATGCATGTATGCATGTGTGCTTGTTTTCATCTCTAGTTTGCGTTTGCATTTGCATGTAAGCGTGTGTGCATGTGTGCGTGTGTGTGAGTGTGTATGTGTGCATGTGTAGATGTATGCATGTGTAGATGTATGCATGTGTAGATTTATGCGTGTGTGGATGTATGCATGTGTGCATGGGTGCATGTGTCCATGTGGGCATTTGTGTATTTATGCCAATGTAGATTTATCCATGTGTGGATGTATGCATGTGTGCATGGGTACATGTGTGCATGTGCATGTATGCACATGTATGCGTACGTGCATGTATGCATGCATGTGTATGCATGCATGTGTATGCATTTGTGCATGCATTTGCATATCTACGTATGCATCTATGCATGTATGCATGTATGCATGTATGCATGTGTGTTTGCATGTATGCATGTATGCTTGGGTGCATGTGTGCATGTGTACATGTGTGCATGCATGCATGAATGCCCGTGTACGTGTGTGAATGTGTGCATGTGGGCATTTGTGCATATGGGCATGTGTGCACGGGTGCAAGTGTTCATTTGTGCATGTTTTTGATGTGTTTATGTATGCATGTGTGCGCATATTTGAATGTCTGCATGAATAAACGTATGCATGTGCACGTATGCGTGTGTACATGTGAGAGTGTGTGCATGTGTTCCAATGTTCATGTGTCCATGTGTGCATGTGTGGATGTGTACATGTGTGCATGTGTGCACGTATACATCTTTTCATTTGTGCATTTTTCCATGTGTCCATGTATGCATGGGTGAATGTATGAATGTATGCATATCTGCATGTTTGCATGTATGCATGTGCATATGTACGTATGCAGTTATGCATGTGTAGATCCATGCATCTATGCGTGTTAGCATGTGTGCATATATGCATGTATGCATGTGTGAGTTCATAGATGCATGTGTGCAAGCATGTGTATTAATATGCATATGTATGTATGCATGTATTTATATGTGCAAGTATGGTTGTATGCATGTGTGCATGTGTGGTTGTATGCATGTGGGCGTTTGCATGTGCATGTAAGCGTGTGTGTTCATGTGTGCATGTGTGGATTTATGCGTGTGCATGTGTGCATGGGTGCATGTGTGCATGTATTCATGTGTGCATATGTGCATTGTTGCATGTATGAATGTATGCATATGTGCAGGTTTGCATGTATGCATGTGTGCATGCATATGTTGGCTTGTGCATATGTACGTATGTAGGTATGCATGTGTGCATCTATGCATGTGTGCATTTATGCATGACTACATTTATGCATGCAAGCTTGTGTGCATGTAAGCATGTGTTGGTTCGTGTATGCATGTGTGCAAGCATGTGTATTGTTTGCAAGTGTTCATTTGTGCATGTGTACATGTTTCCATGTATGCATGTGTGCGTCTATGCATGTATGCATATGTGCATGTATGCACGTATGCATGTGTGGTCGTGCATGTATGATTGTGCAAGTATGTGTGTGTGCATGGGTGTGTGTGTGCATATGTGCGTGTGTGCATGTGTACATCTGTGGATATGTGCATGCGTGAATGTATGCATGTATGTATGTGTGCATGTGTGCATATCGGTATGTGTGCATGTATGCTTGGGTGCATGTGTGCATGTGTGCATGTGTGGATGTGTACATGTGTGCATGTATGAATGTGTGTACATGTGAGCGTGTGTGCATGTGAGTGATGACAAATTTATGAACACCGAAATACGGCGCCACAAACTTGTTGAACAATCGGCAAGTGTGACCGAATCGTTTCAAGTAATAAACTCGGTAAGACCAAGTATCGTTCTCCCAAAGGACTCACGACCTAGTTTAGTTATGTGATTCGTTGATTATTTAAGACTTAAGAACGAAATAAGTG
>JAHCHA010011248.1:0-16094 GCA_027742795.1 Vigna hirtella | reverse complement strand
ATGCATTTTATGAGCTGTTATGGGTTAGTTGGAGCTGTTTGGTTCTTTGTATTGATTAACTTAGATTCAATTATGGAGATGTTATTTTTATAATTTGTGAGTGGTGAGTAATGTATATTGTTGAGATTGTGTATATGTTGATTGTGGCAGAAAGTATATGATTACAAAGTGATGAAAGTATGATCCAAATTGTAAATCAAGTTCCATCTGTGTAGGATCTCTTGGTGAGATCCTTAGTGTTTTAGAATGAAAGTAGGAGCTCAGTCTTGGGGGTCATTCTGAAACTCTAATGGCTAATCATACTCAAGTAGAGGGATTAATCCATGTGGTGAGGAGTAGCAGGAGGTCTTAGTCTTGGGGGCTTCCAGTATGCCTCAAGGTCCGGAACAGGCTAACCTCGTGAGTGTGGCAGGGTGGGGAACCCAAGTTTCATAAGTCACCACGAGTGCAGGACCCGCCATAGTTCGACTATCATTCTAAGTCCGGACGAGTCAAGTCTAGAAGATAACATGCTAGGATGTATGCCTTAAACTGCTTTGATTTAAGTTAACTCTTGTATGTTATGTGCTTGATATGATGCATGCTTTTATATAACTAGCTCACCCTTGCTTGTGTGTTCGTGCTTTGTTTGGGTATGTTTCCTGTTGCAATGATCATCCTAAATTGGATGTGAGCAGATGAAGAGGAGGTGCCTGTGGAGCAAGCGCTGGAAGAAGGTGATGCTGCAGCTTAGTATGTCTAGGATCTTGATTAGTAGTATTATTCTGATGATAATTCACAGTGGTCCTTTATGTTTAAGAGACCAACTCTGATTTTATTTTGGATGACTGTAACCAATATAGTCTGTTATATGTCTCTAACTGCCTTCTAATATTATAACCGAATGACGTCTTTATTATATATGCATGTCGTATATTATGGGGATGTCACACTTATGGTACCAGAGCAGTTTGTCCTTAGGATGACCTGTGAGTTGAGGGCTTGTCTTGCCTTCTCTGTGAAGAATTGAGTGTAAATGGTATGATTTACCATTGCCTCCAAGTCTAGATAGTAGAGTGTGTATCTAACTAGAAGTTTTGAGAACAAAAAACGTTTTGATAAGAGTAATGAGGGTGCACACTCATGACTTTTATCAGAGATGATTTTCCTTTCTTAATTCTGAAAGTTTGGGAAACAGTAAGGGTGGTGATTCTAGTATGGTTGTCAATAGAATTTCTTGTCTTGTTCTTGCCTTTGTGATAATGTATTGTGCTCTATAGTGATAGAGGAATGCAGATTCAAGGATAACTTGACTTGTATACCTTTATTAGAATTGGTTTAAGCCTTTGAGACAAATTCTTGCCTCGAAGATAAGGAGTTAGAAGACCAGAATCTTGGTTTCACAAGACGAGTGAAGATATTGGAATTTATAAGTAATGTTTCTGGGTGAAGAAAAAGTTCTCAAGAAGAGAGTCAGAAGATCAACTATCGTACGTCCCACAAGAAGAGTGGGGTTCGAAGGCTAGATTAAGAGGAGATTTGGATAAGCATGGGTGTAGCAAGGTTTGAGAAATCAATTTGGTTCAGTATATCAATAACGTCAGAGGTCAGAGAAAAGGGAAGTGTTGGTGAGCAACGGAGTTACATTGGGTGAGATTGGTATCTTGAGTTTGAGATTTGAATAAGAAAAGTGGTGGATGGTTTGAAGTTTAAGTTAAGAAAGGAATAGGAATTCTAAAGTGGGTCCAAGGGGAATGAGTATCAAGAAGAGAAGAAGAAGAGTTTGAGAAACTGTCATTTAAGGCATAGAGCAGAGTTACGGAGGAAATAGTGGAAGGCAGAATTGCCAAGTTGAGAGAGAGCATGAGGTATTTGAAGAAGAATGAAGTATTGTAAGGGTCTTAAGTTAAGTGAATAATTGGAAGGAAATAGTCAAGTGTTCTTAGGAAGTGGATGTTTAGAGTCAAGTTTAGAATGATGTTTCAAGATAAGTGGTTCGTATAGAAGAAAGGTTTGATCATTGGCTGAGATGAGAGATTTCAAGTGTTGAAGGAAGGAGTACATCAGAATGTCAGTTTGGTAGGAAAGTATAAGGTTAGAGAATTAAGAGCACAGTGGATGAGTAAATGAGAAGAAAAGGTTTTAGAACATATGGCAAAGGGTGGTCACAGTATAAGTTGTGAAAGAGGGTATCGCGAATGATCAGAGTTATGAAGCTGCATGTTGTGATAAAGTCAGTTTTCATCGAATGTGGTTTTATGGTGATGTTCAGTGACCGGCTGAGTTCGATCAAGATAGAAGTAGATGTTGAATAATGGGTTGCAAAAGGCAGTGAGTTGGTAAGTTCAGATAAGGTCAGAGGATTGGTGTTGTTGGTTAAGGGTATCTTGAGATTTAGAGGATTCAAGATAGGGTCTGTATTTCTGAAGATTATGAGTGAAGAAGGCAATTCTTGAAGAAGAAGGTTTTAAGTTAATTTGGTCGAAATGAGTGCATGAAGAATTCTAAGTGATGTGGCGTTTGTGGAGCTAACCTAAGGGCTTGGGTTTGAAGTCTATATGGAGTGGTTTCTTGGCAAGGACGGAAAGCGAATGTGGTGCGTCAAGTATAGTTGAACGAAAGATGGAAGCAAGTGTTATGAGAATCCAAGATGTTTGAAAATTGTAAGGGAAAAAGAGATGGTGTTGTTCTTTCATAAATTTGAGGTGTGATCATAAGGGAGGTTTGATTGTTTCAATTCGATTTTGGGTGGTTATGGTCTTCAAAAGAAGTATGGTTTTGAGAAAGAGAACAAATGGGTATGTAATAGACGTGGTTCAAGTTATATATGAGAAGAGGAAGGGTTGTAGAAGTCAGATGATTCTAGTAAGGATAAGTGGAGAAGAGAAGATAGATCTTTTGGGTGTAAGGGTTTCGGTTGGTGTTCTATGACAAGTATGGGATTTTTATATCTTGGAGAAGTGGAATTCATTTTGGAGTGGGGTCTTAGGCAGCACCGGTGTCAGTAATCTCTTTATGGATTGTTCTTGTTGAAGTTGAGTAGTATAAGAGAAATGTGGAGTTTTGGTTAGAGCAGCAATGTTTGGACTCAGTGTAATCATAGGGAGAACTACAAGGTTGAAGAATCTCAGAAGAGAAATAGAGGACAAGTTGGAACAATCTAGTATAAGTCATAACAATCAGGAGTGATTTCGGGCATGTTTGTTCTGTGGAGTAGAAGACAGTGTTGAGAAAAGGGAATGACAAGGATATCATGGAAGTTTTGAAGAAAGTTTTTCAAGGGCGATCATTTTTGGGTTACGGTTGACATAAGGAAGTGTTCTTTGAGTCAACTAGTGAACAAGGGAGTGTGAGGAATCAGAGTAGCGCAGCGAATGATGGTGAGCATGTTGTTGTCAATAATAGGTATGCATGAAGAGCTTTCATAATTGTGGATTGGTGGTTTGTGAGGGATGAGTTCTTTGAAACAGTATTGGTGTTGTTATATGAGAATGAGTGGGAGTGTTTGGTAAACTTCAAGAGTCAGAAGTGAGTTTAGGTAAGGAAGAAATAGGTATCAAGTAGAGAAGATAAGTGAGTGACGGTTTCAAGCTGCAACGTCAACCTTAAAGTGAGAATGTATCAATGGACGATGAATAGAGTAAGTGGGTCAGGGGATCAAGGAGATTATTTGAGCTATGGTTTTGAGTTATAGTGGCAATCTACAGGTAAGGAAATGTCAATTGTTAGTTTGAACAGAGGAAAGATTCAGGTTCTTGGTGTGATAAGGATTAAGTAAGAGTGGGTTGAAGAATATGAAGATTAGGGGTCTATAGTGAAGTTGTAAAGCAATTTCATTAGCATAGTTGAAATACTATAACTAGTGAGTTTCTCAAAATGGTTGAGAAAGCGCAGTTTGGAAAATCCTAGTTTGAGATGTATCCTAAGTTGGCTTGATACTGATCAAGCTAGTGATCTCAAGTCGAAGAGGTTACAGCTCTAAGTATATGACTTCAGGCTAGTGGACCAAGAATTAAATAGAGTTCAAGTCAGTAAGATAACGTAGTGGAAATGGAGTGCTTAAATTGGTTTTGTCATTACAAGGAGAAGAGTTTTACTGTGGTAATGAGATAATATAGTTGGAAACTATACTACTTAAGAGTGTAAATCAGTAAAGTAATGTGAAGTCTTCAGAATGGGTATGGTTGAAGATGATCAAAAGCATAACAATTGGTGGATTAATCAAAAGTGGTAGTGATCAAGTCAGTAGTATGATGGTTCTTAAAAGAAGCAAGAGGAGGTAAACGAGTACAGTCACGGGTTGATTTGAAGTCAGGACTAATAGATGTTTTAGAAGAGAATTACAAGAAGTGGCGAAGGATAGAGGAGAGGTTGGCAGTGTGGCAGACACAATGCGATTGGTTAGGTGAAAGAAAGATTCTCCACAACTGAAGTTTAAGAGTTCAGATTTGTTTTAAGGATAATGGCTAAATCAATCTACACTATTGAACACTAGAGCATTTTAACACAGAGGCATGTGATGAGAGTAGGTTGTTCCTCTATCTGTTAAGCGAATTTTCGAGGTCGAAAATTTTTTGATGTGTGGGAGAATGTAAGAGCCTGAAAATGTAAGGCTATTGGGCCCTGCAGCCTGGCCCAAGAAGCTAAGGACACTAGGACCTTAGAAGAGGTCTCATTTTCCAGCTCTGAGTTCTTCATCCAGTTCCTCTTTCTCTCTCTAAGTTCAGCTTCATTTTCTTATTTCTTGCTCTAACTTCTCTCTACTTTTCCACCACTTCCCACCGTTGAAATTTCAAATAGGTAATGTGCTTTCGTTCACGGAGTTGAGAGCTTTCCCTTCATCCGATTAGATTTTCGTTTTGGACGGGTAAGTTATCTTTTTCTGTTTCCCCTTTTTCCTTTGAACCTAGGGCATGCAATTTTCTAGTTGCATGTAGTCAATGGTTTTCCTCTCTAGATTCTCTATCTATTCTAACTCTAAGAGATGTCTCTGAACCCAATTTAACGTTTTGTAGATCCTGTTGAACTTGCTTCTGTGCAAGAGTACTGTTTTGGGGTTTCCTCTATAGAGTGTTGTGCTTGTAACCACTAAGGTAAGGGGAGCTAATTATTTTTGTATGAATTTATTTTATAAAAATATATGCATATGAATGTTGAACTGGTGTGCTCTAGTGAAACTGTTTTATGACTTTTATTGTATTGGGTGTTATAATTGAAACTGTGAAATTGTGCATGTTGTGATGTGATGAATTTAATCTGTTTTGAATGAGTTTGTTGGCTGAAATTGACCTTGTTGGAAGGTCTGGAGTAAGGGTTCTGTAATAGCATGTATATGGGTATTAAATAGATGTACAGGTATTGTTTGAGGTTGCTGTGAGAGGAAGTGAAAATATTAAAATTAGGCATTTCAGATTTAGAGCATAAGAGAACATGATAGATAATTTAAATAAATTAATTGTTAATTGTTGAGAGCCTTTCTTTGTTGGTAGGATAGAGGAACCTTAAAAACCTGAGTTGGCATATCCCTGATCATAGAGCAGCCCTGGCCTGGTCCAGTCAGTTGTGACTAGTCATATGTGTTGGCGTCGAAGGTGAGTTTGATGCGTTCAGACATCTGGGTCCTCTCCGGTGACCAATTGGGGTAAAAAAAGATCTCTACTAGGATGAAAATAAAATAAAACAAGTTGATTGTAGATGCATAAAGTTATCATGTGTTAATTTCTAGTCAATTATAATTTTAGAAAATCAGTTACTCTGTGTTTGGAATTTAAAGTAAGAATCCATATATAAATATATATATATATATATATATATATATTAGTTTAATATAATATAAAAATATATATTTGTAAGGTTACGTATTATATATAAATATATATATGTATAATAATATAATGTAAATATATATATATATATATATATAAAATAAAGTAAGGATAATTGTTTCTTATATTGAAACGTGAGTGTTAATCAATAATTATATTACTTGTAGGTATGTATAAATTGATGCATTTTATGAGCTGTTATGGGTTAGTTGGAGCTGTTTGGTTCTTGGTATTGATTAACTTAGATTCAATTGTGGAGATGTTATTTTTATAATTTGTGAGTGGTGAGTAATGTATATTGTTGAGATTGTGTATATGTTGATTGTGGCAGAAAGTATATGATTACAAAGTGATGAAAGTATGATCCAAATTGTAAATCAAGTTCCATCTGTGTAGGATCTCTTGGTGAGATCCTTAGTGTTTTAGAATGAAAGTAGAGCTCAGTCTTGGGGGTCATTCTGAAACTCCAATGGCTAATCATACTCAAGTAGAGGGATTAATCCATGTGGTGAGGAGTAGCAGGAGGTCTTAGTCTTGGGGGCTTCCAGTATGCCTCAAGGCCCGGAACAGGCTAACCTCGTGAGTGTGGCAGGGTGGGGAACCCAAGTTTCATAAGTCACCACGAGTGCAGGACCCGCCATAGCTCGACTATCATTCTAAGTCCGGACGAGTCAAGTCTAGAAGATAACATGCTAGGATGTATGCCTTAAACTGCTTTGATTTAAGTTAACTCTTGTATGTTATGTGCTTGATATGATGCATGCTTTTATATAACTAGCTCACCCTTGCTTGTGTGTTCGTGCTTTGTTTGGGTATGTTTCCTGTTGCAATGATCATCCTAAATTGGATGTGAGCAGATGAAGAGGAGGTGTCTGTGGAGCAAGCGCTGGAAGAAGGTGATGCTGCAGCTTAGTATGTCTAGGATCTTGATTAGTAGTATTATTCTGATGATAATTCACAGTGGTCCTTTATGTTTAAGAGACCAACTCTGATTTTATTTTGGATGACTGTAACCAATATAGTCTGTTATATGTCTCTAACTGCCTTCTAATATTATAACCGAATGACGTCTTTATTATATATGCATGTCGTATATTATGGGGATGTCACACCCTAATCCCTTAATAGTTAAAACACATTTTTTAATTGAAATTGAAGGAGGTAAGAGCCACGTAAATCAGGGTTCCTTTCTGATTCAAGTCCTAAATTGTTGTACCCAGTGACTTAAATGGAACCCTCTTGTCCAATTCTGTACGGCCACCTCCACCTCCAACTGTGCCTTCTCCCAATGAAACCGCTCCCAAAGCTTCCTTCAATCTTCATTTTTCGAAACCTCAAAAGCCTGATTTTGTTCTCTCCTTCTTCCAAAACCACGCATTCTCCAACTCTCATATATCTCATATCCTTGAAACCATCACTCTGGAAGCCACCCCAACCACGCATGCAATCGAATACTTTGGAACCGAATACCAAGCTTCTTCTTCATGGGAACCGAATATCAGGATGTTGTTCTTGGAAGAAGATTTTCGCAGAAACCTTCGTCCTCTTCTCCATGCCACACATCTCCCTGCTCTTCGTCGTCCTTTTCTCCACCTGTAATGATGTCTGCGTCCAATGGTGGTCGTAACAACACACCTCCATCCTCTGCGGCCTTCTCCCAAACCCCAAGCCACAGTTGCTTCCATGGCGGATGAACACGTTTGACAGTGATGCCACAAACATCATAACCGCATCACCCCATGGACGGCCGGAAACACGGTTCTGCTAACCCAGTTTTGGCAACAGAGTTAGTATTCCAGCTATGGGGAACCGGTTACTGGAACCGGAGCACAGAGGTGCCATCCGCAGAATCGGATATGAAGTACGCAGACCCGAGACTGATAGCTATATGGATTCGGTTACACGAAGCATGTAACCGAATACACCTCCTTCGCAAATCCTTCCTATGGCTGGAACCAGATACTCTTTACAGTGGAACCAAATACATCAATATCTCTTCTGCTTCAAGCTTTCATCTTCTTCATCTGCTTGCCTCCTCATCATCAACCGCCTTCTTCCTCGTCCTTCGTCTTCGTCTTCTTCATCCGCTTGCCTCCTCATCGTCAATCGCCTTCTTCATTGACGTCCAAACACTCCTATCTTCGTCTTCACCGTTTGCATAATCGAATATGTTTCAACGTTTTTTTATATTATACATGCCTTTAAAATGGTCGTGGAATTAAAGAAACAGCATAGGGGCATATAGGACTTTTCGGTATAAATCATCGCAAATCTTTGCAAAATTGCGAGATGCTAAAAATAGTACAATCTTCGCAAATCCCTGCTTTTATCCGCTTTTCATTCTTCGCAAATCACACCAAGTGAACAACGTTTCTCACACAAATCTATCCTCGCTAATTCTCGTCTACAGAAAATCAGCACAAGCGAACACAACGTTAAGGTTATTACAACGCCCTCAACCACCAATAAGGTTAATTATTTTATTTTATTTTCATTTCAAATCAATAATATTGAACTTATAAACCGTTGTTAATCATCTTCAGAGGAGATGATGCACTTATTTATATTCATTAAGAATGTTTGGAAAAGAACAACATCAAATGATTACGATTAGTTAAGTTTTATTTACATTTCTATCCATCAAACAAACTATAACATTTTGTTATATTTGGATTTTTTTTCTTCATATTTTTAAATAATTTGATAGATGTTTCCAATGTTAAGGTTTAATCAATATTTTTAAAATATACATTCGTTATAATATTAACAAGTAATAGTGAAAGCATCAAAGTCAAAATAACAAGATAAGATCTTTTTTAGCGACTTCTTTAATAATTTTAAGTTTAAATGTTATATTTACGTAAATATAAGATTTTGAATTCAGAATTTGGTAGCTCATAAGCTATATGTTAGTTTCAAATAATTCATTTTAGGTATTATAATAACTTTTATTTCTAATTTAGGCCAATACTTCAAAATTCAATAATTATTTGTAATCACATTAACAATTATGAAAATGAAAATAAAATAATACAAAACATGAAAAGACCACACTAAACTCAAGGTAAATTATATATTATAAAAAAATATAAATAAATATATTGAGATGAAACATTAAATCATTTATAATTTGTTTACGAATAAAAATCAAATTAACTAAATTTTTCTTATTTTCTAAAACTCTAAGAAACCAAAAGTTAAAAAATCATTCACATATTAATCTTAACTTTCTTTAAAAATACTATTATATTAATCAACTTTTCTTTCTAATAAACAAATTTATTATGAATTTTATCAGCTAAAGGTTAAAAAAAATCATATATTAAAAATCCCATAAGTGACATATCCAATCAGAACACCATTAACTCTGACTTGATAAAGAGATGAGTATGTTACAAGATGTGTGTTTCGGTAGGGATTTGTAGAACCAAGAGACTAACCTTTTCTGACGTGTCTTCCTTGTCTTTGGAAGCCTAGAACGCCTGAATCGTCTGTCTTCCTTCAGTCTGGGCTGCTTGCTTCTTTATGACCGCTCGGTTTCCTGCTGTTGGTCGTTTGGTAATGACGCGAACCGCTCGGTCTCCTTCTTGACAGAGGGGGAGGTACCTGCAAAAGGCATTCTGACGCTCAAGTTAGGCGTAGGTTATGGAGCCTTAGCTCTCAAGAAAGTGATTTTGTTATCACTGTGGAGTATTTTCGAGTGTGAGTACAACTTACCTGGCTTTTAGCCTTGACCCTGTATTTATAGGTTATCACAAGTCTAATAAAATATAAACAGATTTACCTTAAAATCCGGTCGGTTGCTCATAAACAGCTTTATAAATATCTTTAATCACATATCTTTGATTATTTTATCATCTGCTGGATTATTAGCCCAATAACTTAAATGATGGCTCAATTGTGGTCCAACACCTTTTAACTTGGTTTGACCTGGTTGACGAACGTTGTTACAGTAGATAGACCGAACGATCTTGGATGTTAACCGTTCGGTCCCTGATTATATATCATACAATATGCAAAATCAATATAATAAACTTTTATATAAATCAAAATAATATAACACTTGACTTAAAGAAATGTCAATTGATGCTATCATGGTTATATCAATAATATATTATTATCTTTAGTATTTTTCATAAAGAAGATTAATAACTTCGTAAATAATAAAAATATAATTTTAACACTTTTACCTTTAATAAATCCATTTTGAGTAGGGGAACAATATTGTTACCAATCACCGCAAACTTATAAATTAAAAGTTGTGTAATGATTTTGAGAGAGTTACATCATTTCTGGTATGAATTTAAATATTGTTTTTATAATTCCTAAAGTTAATAAGATAGAATTTATAACTAATTTTTGTCTTATAACTATTTTTTCACAATATGAACATCAATACGAATAATATTCCGAAAAAGTAATGAAAAATATTCGTCAAAACCAGTTGAACCACAAACACAATCATTATTAAGTGAAAAATTGCATTATTTACTTCATCAAGGTCAGGACATTTAGATAATATGTTTTTGACTTATAAATTTTTAACAAGTAAATTTAGTATAACCTATTGTCAGATATATTTTTATTCTGTCCCGATTAAGTTGAATTTTATGTTATTTTTAAAAGTTTGTATTAAACATATTACAATATTATATTATATAAGAAATCTAATTAAAATATACAAAAGTTTAATCGTGGCAATAATAAAATATCGGGTTGATTTGCTTGCTATTTTTCAAACAAGTTCTTATTTAATAAAATAAGTGGATTATCTTTTGTGTGGGTTTGCTTAGTTAAGTTATTTTAGAAATAGTATTTTTTTTTACTTAAATAAGCAAGTTTTACTTACTTCTATAGGTGAATAATTTTAAAATAGTTTATTTAAACACATTGATTTTAATTTAAACAAAGATTCATCTGCAACTGTTTTAATCTTAACTAAAAAATAAATAGTATAAACACAAAACCTTTTCTCTCTCTCAATCCATGCAATCATTTTTGTATTATCAATTAATTATATTTTGACATTTTAAAAAATAATTATAAAAATCCGAACTTATAATAGATAGGACTGGGCAAAAATAACTGATCTGTACTATGTTAACTATACTATATTATACTTCAAAAAAACTGATCCACTTTTACTAAAAGTTCAGTTTACTATTTTATGGTTTAGTTTTTAAAAACTGAACTTATAACAGTTTGGGTTTAGTTAACTGTGATCTTTTCTCTTCTCTAGTTCCTGTTCAATTGGCTAAGAAAACGTTATTTAATAATAAAATATTAATAAAAGAAACCGTTCAAATAAAAAATTAATAATGAATTTTTTAAGGCAAAATTTTTTTATCACAAATTTTTATATTTTTTCATCAATAAACATATATTACTTTTTAAATAATATTATTTTAAGTAATAAAAGTAAAATATATTTTTTTTAATTTTATTTTATTAAATGATTAAGTAATATAAATCACAAAAAAAACACTATAAAAAAAAATAATACTTTAAATATATTATATTCTTTAACATATTATTAAATATGTAAAAATATGTTAAAAAAACTTTTAATGATATTAAAATGTGTGTAAGCGCACACACTAAAATAATTATTTATTTTAAAAATCAACTTACTTTAAAATAAATATCAATATTATTATTTTTAAATGATAGTATTTTACATACTAAAACTAAAATATATTTTTTAACCTTAAATTTTATTACATGAATATATAATGAAATATCATAAAAAAAATAGTAATGTAGCAAAAATAATTAATATTATAGAAATATCAAATGACAAAAAAATTAGCAACCGTTTATTTAGAGTAATTTTTCTAGTATCATCTTTTATTATATTATAATAATTAATAAATATTAGTTTAATTTTTACATAATAAAATATAAATAATAAATAATTGATTAATAAAACAATTTTACGAGGGAACAAAATAAATATAAATAAAAAATTATTTTAAAATAAAATAAGTAGATAAAAAGATAAAATAAATTATATACACATATAAAACAAAAAAATATAAATAAATAAATAAATAATAAAATAAAATAAATAAATAAATAATAAAATAATTTCCATACACATATAATAATAAAAGAAATATAAATAAAATAGAAAATAATAATATCAAATAATTAAAAAGTTAATTTGTAAGACACTTATGAATAAAATAAAATAAATATTAAAATAAATTTCAATTAAAAAGAACATGTATTGTTATACTATTCAGTTTAAAAACTAGTACAATTCAATTAAAAACTAGTACAATTCAGTTTAAAAACTAGTACAATTCAAGTTTAAAATTAGTATAATTCAGTTTAAAATTAGTATAGTTAGTAGTTCAGTTTAGTTTATATTGTAGTTTAGTACAATTTAGTATAGTTCAATTCAGTCCAGTTTGATAAAACAAAAAACAGTTCAGTTTTGTCTGAACTAACAGCTCAGTTCAGTTTATACAAATTAGTTTTTAGTTCTATACAGATTTTAGTAGTACAGTTCAGTTCTATTTGCCCACCCTTAATAATAGATACTACTTTTTTTATTATTATATAAAGATCAAGAAAATAGATAATAATAATGTATAAAGTAATTTTCAATATATACATGCCTTAGTACATTTTACAAAGAAAGTTGTTTCGTGTTGGAATTCTCATCCAAAATATATAAAGCATTTTTCTTTATGATGATTATATAGCACAGAAAACTTATGTTAAAATTTCCACTAATACGGAAACTTGCGTGCATTGTAACTAATGAAAGGAAAATCGTGCTTAATTTTGTGGACAGGATTTATGCTAATTGTTCGTATTCATTAATAACCAAAAATTTAAATAAACAAACAATCATTCTCTTTTGCCACTTATGGTTAATGTAAAGAATTTTACGTGTGAGTTTTTTAATTAATCCAGACAACTTAAACCAGCCAAATTAATTTTATTTCAATTTGCAACATAATCCAATAAGATAGTGATTAATGAAATGGGATTGTGATTTACTAATTTGTTGAACTTTAACCAATTCATTAATGAAATATAAATAATAATTTTATATATTTTTATAATTCGGTAAATATTTTTTATTTAGTATAGTGATCAACATTGACTTATAAAGAAAAATATTTGTCGATCAGCTTTTAGAAAATCGTTTGTACACTCAATAATTGAAAGGTCAAAAGTCTTCTCATTTGTACTATAATTTATTCGGTATAAGTCACTTATAATAGATTTTAAATTTGTTGTTTATACATCTCTTTGATGATTTTGTTTTTCAAAATCATGCTTATTTTATATATTTTTTTATCAAAAGAACTTTTACATATTTGCATAACTAAGATTCAAGATTCAAGATTCAATTGATAATATTTATTTGATTTATTGGTCGGTTTTAAAAATAAAAATCTAAACTGACCAATAACTTGCTCAGTTATATTTTAAATTAAATCTGAGTCTGTATTTGGACAGGTTTATACTTTAGTTGCTTAACTTTATACTAAATGATAGAAGAATTTGCTTTTACGAAAAGGTAATCTGAATATACATTTTCTTTTCCATTTTAGAAACTATGCTGTTAATCTCACGAAAATGAAAAGACCAATGGAAATAAATATAAATTGATAAATGACATTTTTCATAATTACTTTATCAGAAAGTGAAATCAATTTAAATTAAATTTTATTCATTTATGGTAGAACGCGTGTTTTCTATATTCAAATTTCAAAATGTAATTTCAGTATTGAAAAAGTCCAATGGTAATTTTGATAATTGAAGTGCCAGTTTTCGACAATTTATTACAGTGTTTCTTTCTCAATTATTGAATTCTCTGTTTGTTAATTTTTAAAATTTAAAAACAAAAATCTGAAAAAAAAAATACACATGCAAATTGTTCTAAGATAATGATCTGGATTCCGTTTGATTCTTCACCTGTGCCCTTTGGTTGGTTAACCACAGGACCCATCACGAAGCCTCGAAATTTCGGAATCCTCTACACAAGACTCCACGTGGTCCCCGTTATCCCACCTTATTCGTCGTCTTTGATTCTCTACGTATATCCTATCCTCCGAATCAAGGGCCAACCGCGTTTGGCCACAGTCAATCAAGTCCAACCACGTGTCCAACCTTGAAACCGTTTCAATCCCACTCTCTATAAATCTAACCCAAGCAATTCTGCCACTCCAAAGCGAGAAAACGTCCCACACCGAGAAAATCGACAACAACTCAGGGAAAGTATGTAGCGCCGCCATAACCCTACCTTCTTTCATTTTTTTTTTCGATTTTGCTCTTTCGTGGCCCTTAAATTACAGTTATACCCTTCTGGTTATGAGAGCTTCCAACCGGCGCAAGCCAGAGCCACCGAGCCGAAGCTCTTCTTCACCACTCGGCTTCCCTCGTCACAGATATTGCCGGTACCGCCGATTGAAATAGAGAGCCGCCGAGCCAGCCGAACAAACATTTCTCAAAGTCCGTCTTTACCCTTCCCTGTAAATATTCTTTCTTTTTTATTTAACTGTTTGTAACCACCATGCAAAACTCGAAGAACCACCGCAACGGCCAGGCAGAGCTTCACCGCCGGGGGAAGTTAACAAACAAATCCTCTTCCTTTCACAGCCAGTCAACGTCAACCGCCGGCATGCCTGGTGCATCAATTCGGCGGCCAATGACGGTGCCGGAACTTCTGCTAGACAGAAACCGCTCCTCTCCGGCCGCGGCGGCGGAGGTTGTCCGGAGGCAACCACCGAAGCTCTTGCTGAAGGTTACGATCATGGGAAGCCTTGGTCCCGTGCAGGTGGTGATGACGACGGAATCAGCCGTCGGAGATTTAGTGGCGGCGGCGGTGAACCAGTACGTTAAGGAAGGTCGCCGACCAATTCTTCCGTCGAACGATCCTTCGCAATTCGATCTTCACTATTCTCAGTTCACCTTAGAAAGTAATCTTCCAAATACCAAAAAAAATTGATTTTTTTCTGAACGGAAAATCGTTAGAGATGTTAATCTTCTTGTTACTGTGTCTGTATTCAGGTTTGGACAGGAATGAGAAACTGAGCGATATTGGGTCTAGAAATTTCTTTCTGTGTCCGAGGAAGCATGGTGGTGGTGACGGTGGCTCAACGACATCGTTTACTTCGTGTTCTACAGAGGCAGACAAAACGACGAAGGGTGGTGCGTTTGGATGGCTAAGGTTCATGGATTTGTCACGCTGAAAATTACTGTCCTAGTATTTTATCACAGTTATTTGCAGATATTTTTGTTATTAGATTTTTAATCTTTAATTATTTGTAATGCATCATTAGTGAATGGCCAATTAGTGTAAACAGAATATGTCGGCCATTTCATATTTAACTTTTTGGACGAAGCTTCCTTTTTTTTTTTTTTTGTTTCCTTCTCGAGAAGCTATTCCATTCTGCAAGTTGAAATGGGGCACACACTGTCTTGTTTCGTAATAAAAGTCAGTGATGTTGATATTTATAAATGATTCATTTTTGTATACCTAGTTTTGGTTCCCTTGAAAAAGAACTCCATGTTCTTAAATGTCCTAAAAAGTAGTAAATTAAAATAATATATTTATTTTATTATTTTGCATATTAACTACATTATTATTAAGGTCATAAGCTTTAGTATTAGAAAGAAGACAGAAGAGGTTAAGCATCAGAATAATCAAACTAACATTTTCTAATGTCAACCCGATTAATTTGTTTAGTGGATTTTCAGTGCTTTGGAATTAAATTATAGATGTTCTGGTAGTAGATGACACTCACGGCACTTAACTTACACGTGTTAAAAACTGCTACTGTTTGAACAAAATATCGATTTGTTCAATTTATTTAATTAAAAGGATTAAAGATTTGTTGATAAGTTTAAATGCAAATAGGAATAAATGACGCTACTTTACCAATGAGTTAACCTTATAAAATGTTAAGACCGAGATGCTAATTTATTATTTCTTATTATTTACGACGTTAAATATATTTAATATTAATAAATGTAATTAATAAATAACTATGTTTAAAATAAAACTTTCTATTCTTAATAAGTTCAAATTTTATCTAACGGTCATAATGACCAATAAAAAAATCAGGCATAAGTGGAAAGTTCGTATAAAATTTTAAAATTATGGAAATAAATATGTTTAATTTACTAAGTAAATGAATAAGACCTCAATGCATAGCATCATATGATAAAATAGAAACGTGTAAAGACTGAGAGTGGATGGTTAGGTGAGTTTGAGCAACTTTGAATCGACACTTTTTCGTGTGTATATATATATATATATATATATAT
>JAHCHA010011240.1:0-10091 GCA_027742795.1 Vigna hirtella | reverse complement strand
AATTATTTATAAATTAATTTTATTTTATTTAATAAAATAATTATTATTAATTTAATTTATGTATTATTATTTAAATAATTAAAATATTTTTTAAAAGTTTATTAAAACGGATGTGTCACATCCGATGTGTCACATCCGTTAAAATTTGTTTTTTTTTTAGTTTTTAATTTTTAATTTATTGTATTTTAATTTAATATATAAATATTATTTAATATTTTTAAAATTATTACTTAATTATTTATAAATTAATTTTATTTTATTTAATAAAATAATAATTATTAATTTAATTTATGTATTATTATTTAAATAATAATTAAAATATTTTAAAAAAATTTATTAAATGGATGTGCCACATCCGTTGAAGTTTTTTTTTTTTAAATGAAAACAATAAAATAAAATATAAAATATGTAAACGGATGTCAACATCCGTTGAAGGCGAAATGGATGTTGACATCCATTTTATAGCAAAGATAAATTAGAAATGGGGTGGTGCAGGAAACATCAGGTGGCGGTGGAGGGAGCAAGAGGTTGGTCCAAGTCAATTCAATGTGTCTATTCTTTAAAAAGTACTTTAGATTGGTCCACGTAACCTAGAATGATAACCACGTAATAAAAGTAATCTTTAACTAATGGAACATGAAAAAAATAAATAAAAAATACCTCCAATATTTATTAATATCACGAACAAAAGTAGCAGTATTATTATTTTATTATTGTGAAAGAAGAAGAATGAGATAACTCATAACTGCTACATTCTTCTTATAATACTTACCTTATTAAGTTAAAAAAATATATAAGATATATTTTAAAAGTGTCTTTATATGGATATTTAAGTGCTTGTCCAAATTTTGAATTTGGATTAGTCAATTTGATTGAATGACCATTAGAAAGACTGATGACACAATGGTAATATAAATATGCATTTTAAACTTGGTATAATGTATATAATTGAATTTAAAAGTTCTGAACTTATTCATAGGTATGATTTCTAAAAAGTGAATTGAGTTAAACCAATTTAGTATCATATTGATCTATTTTTTATTATCGTATAATCATGATTTGGTAAATACGTAAGTTTGAGCGAAAATGACTTTATGTTGATGTATAATAATGGATAGGAAAGTTTGAAATGATAACTTTTCTTACATTGTTGTTTTTTGAATTTTGCAACATTTTTTTAGTTTTGCAAAATTCATTCAACTAGTTCACTATTTTACTAAAGGAATCTCAATCTCAGAACAATAGACAGTTTTTAAATTAAATTCGCTTAGTGAATTATAATTCTTCTAACGAAATTACTTTGATAAAAGAAAGAAGTTATATCATATGGAGTATGACTAATTTTTAAGTTATACACACTTATTTCCTTAAATATTCTTCGAGTCTAAACTTATATTCAATATTGCACAAATAGTTAGCCATTATATATCTTAAACTGATGTAATGGATGATCTTTGGTTGTGCGTTTATTCATTAATGTTGTTCATTATATATTTAAGTAAATATTTAGTTCAACCTTTCATTGTTTTTGTGCTTATGTTATATTGTTATAATCATGTTTTAAGTCAACACACATTTTAAAAAGGGGAAGGAGTATATATATATAAGAAATAGTTGATATAATTTTTTTTCTCATTTAAACCACTTGAATGACATCCAAACACTTAAGCAAATTTTTTTCAATATAAGAAATAGTTGATATATTTTTTCTTCTCATTTAAACCACAGTTGATTTTTCAAGTGAACAATTACATCACTCGCATGTTTAGGTGTTTAAGGAAGAAAATAATTAGTCAAATTTCAATTCCTTAATATTTGTATATTGTTTCAGTGATTTATTTGAATATTATATGTGAATATATAAACAATAAGAAAAATAATTTTCAACAGGGTTATAGTTCCAAAGTTTCACCTCAAGTCATTTATGTATTCATTATATTACGATACAAAAGTCCATACAGTTTCAATTTTTGCATGTTTATGAAAACATGTTAATCAAATTCAAAACATGTATAAAATGATAATAAAAAAACTCAACCCTACAAAATTTATTCATACCATACCGTCCTCACAATATTCGATTCACATTAAAAATATAATTTATGTTACATCAATATTTACAAGTAACTAGCACCAATTAACATTAAGACAAGTAATCATTCACATTCTTAGTATCTATATTATAATTAATAATAAAATATAATTAGTTATTATATATGCTTATGTTAATCATTGTACTATGTACTCGCTTCTTTACTCTCATAATCTAACTTAATATAAGGTTATATTATCTTATATGAAAATACCTTGTATTTTATTTCTTTAATATCATAAGTTAACTCAAAATAAGGTTAGATTATCTTATTGCTAAAGAATAAAATGGGCTGAGGGTGCTTTAAGAAGTCAAACTTAATACACCACATCATTAGCGGCTTAAGCTAATAAATTTTCGTATTTTTATCAAATAATCACAATGTGAACATAAGAAAAAATAAAATCAAAAGAAAATGAAATAAACTTACAATAAAAAAAATGTTGTTGTTAATTAACCCTAACTCGTGGCTTTAATAAAAGAAAATGGATATACTGTCACTCGAACACTTAAAGAGAAATTTGACTTTACAGAGAAATTGTGGTTTATAAAAATGAAAAATGAATATATTTTAGTTTTTATGTGTAACCTTTTAAACCTAAAACACATGTTTCCTTTTTTTTTTTTTACAGTGAACAAGGGTAGAAAAAATAGAATGTATAAGGACTCAAGATAATATGAGCAAAAAATAAAATAAATGAAGGAAAGTGAGAAAATAATGTTAATGAAAAAGAAACAATATAAAAATATAAGTGGTCTTGTTTTCTAATTTTAGGATTTATTGTAGTTGTCATCTTAATTGTTGATTGTTTGATTAAAGTTGAATTAAATTTCAAGTCCTATAAAATTGTATATTTTTAGTTAAATCTTTATTAATTTTCTTTTGTCAATTGGACAATTAAATTTTTTATAATTTTTAATTGAGTTTATATATATTTTTTCATGACGTAATTGTTATATTCTTTTTCGCATGTTATCCAACTAATAAAAAAAATGAAAAATTTAAATAATATACGCTCTTTGAATATTAATAGACATACAATATTTATTAAAAATATTTAAATTTATGAGAAAATTAAAATTTAATTAAATACTTTATTAGTTAATTAATATTAAGGAAATAAATTAAATAATGTGTGAAGAGAATGAGTTACAGAAGCAAGACTTAAAATTAGGTTTTAGATTGATGGACCTTTAACAAGTCACACAATATCTTCCATCCTGTGCAAAGCCGCAACCTCTCTTTTTTTCTTCTTCTCATTATTCAACTTTTGTTCTCACCTTTTTCTTTTTTTTCTTTGTTTGTTTCTGCATTCTCTCCTTTCTCAGTGTTTCTTTCAATTCCATTTTTCACAAGAGATTTAATCCTCCAGTAAGCACAAACAAAAACAAACTGAAGAATTTCAGTTTCAGTAAGTTATTTTTATGACGTTCTGCTTATGATTGCATGTCACATGGTTATGAACTAGAAGAAAATTTAAATTAAAACTTAAGTTTGATCCTTTGAGTTATTAATTACAATTAGGGTTTTCTCATTTTAAGGATGTTGATTTTCATCTTGGTCAAGAGATCAATTTTGCAGAACACATAGCCGACGGAACATTGAGGTAAGAACAATCAATGAATCTCTCCCTGTTTTTCATCTTTTCTTAATTATATAATAATGCTTTTTTTTATTCACTTAATATATATAAATTGCATGATATATAGAAACATAGAAACATAGACTATTTATCACTGGCGTATAGAAAAAAAAAAGTCACTCACTGCATCAGGTTAAAAAAATAAAAAAGTTAAAACATAGACGATCTTATTTATGAATATTAACAAATTTAATTATTTACCAATATACATATTCAATGTAGTTTATTTTCAATTCAGTTTCTTTAAAATACGGATTTTATATTTATAGAAAATTTTAAATATTTGAATGATAACTGTTTATATTAATAATTAATGATCACATAATAAAAAAATTAATGTTACTATAGACGTGTTTATATATATTTGTAATTTTTAGGACATGCTTTTTAGTTTAATAGGTATGCATCGTGAGTATAACTTTTGTACAATGCTGATAATTATTAAAACGAAGTTTAAATATTGTAAAAAAATTACGCAATTACTGTATATACTACTTTTTTATGTTTAAAATCTTATTTTAAAAAAATTATGACCCGTTACTCTTTAAATTTATTTCAATTTTTTCTCTCAAATAAAAATGAATTTTAATAATAAATTTTAAATTTGATATTTATTGTCTTTTACAATATTAGATTTAAGATTTATACAAGGATTTTTAATTCATTATTTCATTTATTTAGTGTAAAAAAGTTAATTTAATTCATCTTGATGTATAAAATATATGGTAAATTCACAACATTTAAATTTATCCTGTGTAGTTAATAAATTTTAACTCACTATATTATAAAAAGAAATAAGTGAAATACGATTATAACAAATTAATTGTGAATATTTAAAAAAATCAAACAATGTTATACTCACATTTTTAGTATGTACTTTAATACTTTAAATGTTTTATAAAAAAAAAATAACTATGATCAGAATTGATTATCTATATTTTATATTATCATTATTTATGTTTAAGTATAATTTTACTTATTATATATATATATATATATATATATATAATATTTGCCGATAAATATATACAGAATGATGTGGAAGTGGTCCACTGATCCATCGCGAGTGGATGCCCTCAACTAACAAAAATAAATGTAACGGCAGATACACAATACGACATCGTTTCATTTGCGGTGGCATTGTTAGAGACAAAGTCAAAGTACGTTCTATTTTTTATTTTTTATCTTTTGCAAATTGCATCGTTTGGGCGTGACCTTTCTCTCTAACCGAAAACTCAGGCAATTACTGTTCGCATCTCGATGCCCACCATGCCAATCTTACCCTTCCCCATTCGAATCTTATTTTTGATTTTTCCCTTATAATTAATAGTGCTTTTAGGGTAAAGGATAGATATGGAAATTAAAAAATAAAATTATAAGTTTTTGAAATAATAAAATATAAAAACAGAAGTTTCTTTAGAAGGTAGAAAAATAAAATTGGAGTACGAAGATGAAGAGACGTGAGTGGTACACGCTCGCGTGAGCGTTGGATGCAGAAAGAAGGCTCATAAAACCCTTTAACCAACCCAGTCCCTATCCCTATTCCTATTCCTATTTCAATTCCATATAGGACCCAATTTTGTGTAACCCCACACTGAAATGTCTATTTTCTCCTATTTTCCAAATTTTTTTGGTATTTAAAAAATGAATATTAAAAAAGATTTTGGTTGTGATTTAATTTGGGCACGGGGAGCTGACCTGACCTGACCCCATCTCGTCTTTGTTGGAATGTCTAAAACCTAGAGGCGCACTTGGTATATAGAAATATATATAATTATGAAATATGCATAGCATCTATCTATTCTATCTATGAATCACTAAGCAGTAGGCCGAGTGAGTGTGGGAGGCATCGATTAGGGAAAAAGAGGCACAACATTTTTCACATAAAAAAACGAAAGCCATTTTCACCCACCCATCATCCAACCACCACCACCTCTCTAATAGACCCAGCAAAATACTGACCCTGACCTTCGTGCGTAAACTTCCCCCACTCTTATTTTTAAGGTACATTACCACTACCCCTTTTTCCTACCTTCATTTTTATTTTCTCAATTTTCGCTTAGCCAATGTTATTTCTATTCTTTTTAATGTCACATATTTTCCAGTCAATTTGGTTATGGTGTCTGACCTAGCTCATCATCCCTTATATGCATATATTTTGTGTCTACCTTTATATTATATACCAAAAAAAATTATAAAATTTCTCTATAGGTAACAGAAAAATACGTACTAGTAATGGCAGCAGGCAAGATCTTAACCCTTTTCGTTCAACGTTTTAAGCAGCCCCTCTATTTAGTCGAGGGTATAATTGATTCATGCCCGGTTTTTCTTTTACGATTCTGCACATCTTATTCGTTCTTGAGGCATGCACATACATTACATGCTCGTCATCTTAATAGAGTATAGACTATGGATTTTGATTAGGGTTTATCATCATGTTACTAGCGTGCCCACAATAATAATGCAGGGATTTAGGCCAATTTCACTATTGGGTTTTCGTCATTAAGGGTTTTGGTGCCGAATGTGATTTCATAAAGATCTTGACCTTAATCGGGTTTTGTGCCTGTTAATCCTGAGAACTTTAAAAGCTTTGTTCGCACAATTTTTTTTTTGCTGGTGCGATTTACATTTGTGATCATTTCATTCCTACCCTAACCGGTGGAATAAAATTTTAACAGTAAAATAAAATTTTGGGTGGGGTTTAAGGGTTGAGCTTGGAGAGATGAACTCAGATATAAATGATGTTAGGCATAGCTCTCTGCTTTGATTATCGTAAATGGCATCACAAAATCCCTCTCTTTGCTTAGATTTGTTTTGGGAATCTTACTTTCCTTCAGCTTGAAATTCCATTAAGGAAGAATTAATTTCTTTAATGCTGATAAAGTACGAATCTATCTGAACTCAACATATTAACTTGGAATCATGCAGTATTTTTGCAGTGCGAGTATTAATTCAAATTTTCTTAAGAAATAATTCGCTAAGGAGTTAGTTGTCTTTTCAAAATTCATTCATAAATAATGCCAATTTTTTAAATGATGCTTAACTTATTAAATCCTGTTATTTATGAGACGATTTTTGTCATTGGGGGGCTTAATCAGGAAATTGTGGATTCTCCTTCTAGTTTACATTGAACAGATTGAAGCAGGGGTTGGATATGCCGAATCAGAAAGTTGGATCGCCAACCCCTACAACCCGAGAGTCGGGGAGGGTAGTGGACCATATTATGTTATTTACACAGAGTTTATGCTGTTATTCTTATTATGATTCATTGCATTTAAGTTTTTTTGGATGATGATAAAAACTTATTTTTGAACCATTCTGCATAATGTAATGTGTAACTGATTTTAACTTGTTCACTTTTTATTTTATGAACTCGTTAATGCCATTGCCTTATGAAGTCATAGAAAGAATCCATAAACAAAAATTTTAATTGATGAACTAATAAATTTTAAATGTACGTGCTACTAGTTACTTTACATGAAACTCCGTCAAGAAATTTAAATATTCTTGAATGATATTTAATTGAATATTTGAATTAAATGCTGACCAAATTGAGATGCATGTATTAAGCTCGACTTTTAAGTATTTGTGCTTCATATTTTTAACATTAATGAATTTCTTAAAAATTAATTATTAACAATTAAAAATGCTATGACTATGAGATGTTTTATTTTCTAGAGTGTAACGATGTTTTCGTTAAAAATGTTATTCATGGTCGAGTATGTATTTAATCATGGTTCACTATGCAAGGTGTTGTCTCAGTTCTGTGTCTGAGAATAGTTTACAGTTATATTAGATGCGCTATTTACTTTATCTATTGACTGATTTGTCTTGAGGTCATGCTCTGTTGTTAATGGTTATTCAGGAATACAATGAAGTGCCTTAATTTTCTTTTGAATTTCAAATAATCATGCTACTCTTTGCTAGAATTAGGGATATTAAGAATAGACACTTATGCACATACATGAGCACTGGATATTCAATTCCTTAATGCACTATTAGGACTACAGAAATTTGATTCTTCTTCAAACCTACGAATCTTTTTGGGATAGTGTTAAACATGCATTATTGGTAAGGTCATTATGTCCCTGATTTTAGTATGGACTGCAATGGAGTAGCAAGACTATCATGGAGGTAAATGGCATTTTAATTAACCTCTAGAAATATGTCAATAGGTGAAACTAATAATTACGGATTTAATATAATTCTTGTTGAAGTTAAAGAGAATGGGCGGTACTACCAAAATTCTAATTCCTATGAAAAGTAAATGCGTTCTTGCCAAGGTAATCATGGTTCTTGTCTCCCTGATTCTTCTATGTTGTAGCAAGGTTATTTGAACTTTGATAGGAAATAAGGCATTTTGATTTATGCTCTGCTGAATAGATCTCAGAAACATATTAACATCCAGATTCCAGACATATACCTGTCAATAGGTTAAATGAATAGTTGAGTCTGATAAATAAGCATTAACATTCTAGTCTGCAGTCAACATTTTCCTTGAAATGGTTATACTAACACAGATTGAATGCTTCATTGCTCTATCATGTTTATATCTCATTATTTGTATTTTGAAATCATTGAAACTCCTAAAATGGATCTACATAAACTCTTACTGTTTGTTAACTACTTTCTGTTTCTTGGAACTTTTGACTAATCCAGATGAGTTTTAGTTTTGTTTTCTTCTTGTCAAAAGGACATATATGGTGTTTTTATAAATTCTACAACATATTGTCTGAACACATAAATTTTCTGTAATATCCTTCAAGGTGTGAGGGCGCTCCTTGGTGCAACTAAGATTTCTGTATTCTCAGAAGTAGAGTCTAGTTGTTGAAAGTAGTACCATTTTCTGTGCGTGCAGTGCGGGGTAAGGTTATGTACTTCTATAGATCTTAGATAACAAAGTGGTGGGAGCTTTGTGATTGAGCTACCTTTTGCTTTTTGATTCTTTTTATTTTTTTAAATTTGACCTGCTTCTGCCATGAAGTTTCTATATAATTTATTCCTCTTATTTTGAACTTTTTTTTGTAAATTTCCATGGCTAAAACTTCATTGTCTGACTTTTTCACTGAATCTTCTTTACTTTAACAGAGTGGTGAGGTACAGAGTCATCAGGCATAGCATGCAAATTATCTTATACAAAACTCTACCTTAGAAATAGTCTCATGGAAGTGCTTTGTTCTGGTGTTCAATATGCTGGGGAATCTGATTGCACTCAGCAGAGTTCGGGAACTGCTTTTGTATATCAAGAAGAAACTAATTGTGCAGAAAGTGGTGGGCAAGACAAACTGGTAGCTGCTCGGCTGAATGAATCATCACATAAAATGCAGGGACCTCAAATAGAAAGGCAAGGTGGTTTGTCAACTAATTCAGATTGCCAATGCAATGGAGCTTCATGTTGTGACTGTCAACTGGATGATCAAAATGAATATTGTGGTTTCCATGATTTTGAAGAAGACATTATGAATGAACCTTGTTTAACATCTGACAACTCTATCTCTGTTGTTGATACAATTGAAAGTGAATCACCAAACAACAGTCGGGAAGGAGACTTGTCATGTTCTGAACCCAAGTGGCTTGAGGGGGATGGATCAGTGGCATTGTGGGTCAAGGTAAGCATAATTCTTTTCTGATGAATGATATGATTATTTCTATGTTTAAGAAACTATTAATTCACTACTCTAACTGATCTTGAATGCTTGATCATGAGAAATTATTCATGAATATCTTTGGTCACATTGTGTTTCTGTCTGAACCTCCTCAATCGTGTTCCATAATTCTTTTAGAAAATTGTAGGATTTACACACTGTTAAAAGATGGAAAATGAGAAATGCAAGCCTTGCTGATTACTTTGTGACTTCTCTATCTTTTTTAGTGGAGGGGGAAGTGGCAGGCTGGTATCCGGTGTGCAAGGGCTGACTGGCCGTTATCAACGTTGAAAGCAAAACCAACACATGAAAGAAAGAAATACTTTGTTATATTCTTTCCACACACAAGGATTTATTCTTGGGCAGACATGCTGCTCGTTAGATCAATTAATGAGTTTCCCCATCCCATTGCATATAAGACTCATCAGGTGGGACTCAAAATGGTTAAAGACTTAACTGTTGCACGGCGGTTTATTATGCGAAAGCTAGTTGTTGGCATGCTGAACATGGTCGACCAGTTTCCTTTTAATGTATGGATGATGGTGACATTATTTCCTTTTTTCCGCTCCTTTTCTTGCAGTCTCTGTTTTTTTTCTCTCTCTCTCTCTCTCTTATATATATATATATATATATGTATATATCTATATATATATATATCTATATATATATATATGTATATATCTATATATATATATATCTATATATATATAT
>JAHCHA010011231.1:0-19895 GCA_027742795.1 Vigna hirtella | reverse complement strand
GCACGAGTAAAAGCAACCCAGGAGTGGAAGGTATCTTGACGGTTCATCATTTGAAACCATGGGACTACATCCTTGTCCAGATGTATGGCAGCAATCGTTAAACGATGATCATCAGCAGTATTGTAATATGAAAAGAATTGCTCTGCCTTGAATATCCATTGCAAGACATCGGAGCCATCAAAGCGTGGAAAATCCAACTTGACATTACGCACCTGAAACGGTGGAGCAGGGTTTGTTGTTTTCTGCTGCAGCAAGGCATCAACAGCTGACTCTAAGGTTTCAAATTTTGTGGCGTTTTCACGGTCTCTGATCTCCAGTACGTCGAGGATGCGTTTGACATCAGTCGTGAGGTCTTTGAGGCGAGTATTCTCCGCCATGGACAATGAAAGCACCAATTGTAACAGTACCCAAAATCACCAATGGAACAGTACAAAAAATTCACAGTACTGATATAGCAGTAAAGTTCTCAAATAATTTTTGCACCAATAAAAGGAATGAATATTGGAATAAATTTTATTCTAGAAACGAAAAAGTTTAGGAATCATCCTATAGCTGCCATAGGCAATGTCCAGAGAGAGAGATGCGGTACATCAGAGAAAAGAAATTATGCAGAGAGAAGGCAAAACAGAATTTCCAACCACCCTCTCCTTTTTCCCTCTCGACCCCCATATTTACGACTATGCTTTTCACCAATAGAAATCCTCCAGCCTGGAGTTTGTTATTTTGTTTCTAGAACTCTTTACTCCTTGATGAGCTGTATTAACATTGGACCCTTCTGCCCTTTCATCATGTGTTACAATTCCACCCCCATTAAGACCAACCTTGTCCTCAAGGTTGAGATTCGGGAAAGCTTGTTGCAGGGTTCTTTGATCCTCCCAAGTGGCGTTATCAACATCTAATCCCTCCCATTGCACCAAATATTGTGGAACTTGGTTCAGGCCTCGTAATAGGACCCTAGATTTTAAAATGGCAACAGGGTGAATAACTGGTGGCAATTCATTGGAAGTAATAGGTAGAGGCACATAAGGCTGAGAATGATCCCCTCTACAAGGTTTCAATTGGGAGCAGTGGAATACTGGATGGATTTTAGTGGTTGGGGGTAGCAACAATTTGTAAGCAACCTGGCCAATTCTTTGAATAACAGGGAAAGGACCAAAAAATCTCATACTCAGCTTCTGATTTTTCCGAAGAGCTACAGAGTGTTGTCTATAGGGCTGTAGTTTAACCAAGACCAAGTCACCAATTTGTAATTCCATGAACCTCCTTTTCTTTTTAGCCTGTTTCTTCATGTATTGTTGAGCTTTGTGGAGATTAACTTTCAATTTGTTGATTGTTACATCTCGTTGCAGTAATTGTTCTTGAACTGAAAGAGAATCATGTGGATTAAGGTTGTATTTCACCAAGGCAGGAGGATCTCTTCCATACACGATCTTAAAGGGGGTCATTCCACAACTATGGTGATAGGAAGTGTTATACCAATACTCAGCCCAAGGCAACAACTTTTCCCAATCTTTAGGAGATTCATAAGTGAAACACCTCAAATACATTTCCAAACATTTGTTTAAGGATTCAGATTGGCCATCAGACTGTGGATGGTATGCAGTGGACATGTTCAAAGAAGTACCACTTAATTTGAATAACTGCTGCCAAAAATGACTCAGAAAAACTTTGTCCCTATCTGAAACAATAGTCTTAGGAATGCCATGTAGTTTTACCACTGATTTAACAAAAATTTCTGCAACTGATTTACTAGAGTAATCATCCTTTAAAGGGGAAAAATGGCCATATTTAGATAATCTGTCAACAACTACCAAGATGACCGTAAAGCCATTTGAAGAAGGGAGGCCCGTGATGAAATCCATAGCAATGTCTTCCCAAATTTGCTCTGGAATGGGGAGTGGCTGTAACAGACCAGCAGGGAGAGTGTGAGACATTTTTGCTTGTTGGCAAATCAAGCAATTTTGAACAAACTGTTGTACATCTTTGTTCATACCCTTCCAATAAAATTGAGCTGCAATTCTAGCCAAAGTTCTTGTAAAACCAGCATGCCCTCCCATCAATGAGCTATGAAACTCATGTAAAATCTGTTGGATCAAAGCATGAGATTGAGGAATAACTAAACGACCCTTCCAGAAGAGTAAATTATCATGCACTGAATAATGGGGTGAGGAGGCTGATTTAGCAAACATAAGTCTAGAACACCCTTAAGATGAGGATCCTGAGAAACAGCTTCCCGTAATGCATGCAGAATTTGGAAATTAGGTTGAGACCACGCCATGAAACAGGATCGAGAGAGAGAATCTGCAGCGATATTATCTTTCTCCGGCTTATATTCAATGGTAAAATCATATCCCAGCAATTTGTGCAACCATTTTTGTTGTTCTGGGGTCTGAATAGCTTGCTTCGTTAAGCTTTTTAAGCTTTTTTGATCTGTTCGAATCACAAATTTATGGCCTAAGAGGTAATGACGGAACTTGGCAATGGCTTCTGTGATAGCAAAAAATTATCTAGTGTATGTGGATTGTTTTTGCATGGCAGCCGAAAGCTTCTTAGAGAAAAATGCAATCGGATGATGCTCTTGGTTGAGAACTGCACCGATTCCCACTCTTGAGGCACCTGTTTCTAAGACAAAAGGTTTTGAAAAATCGGGCATAGCCAAAACAGGGGCTTGGGTGATTGCCAATTTTAATTGCTCAAAAGCTGCATAAGCCGACGGTGTCCACTGAAAATTATCTTTTTTTAATAAATCGGTGAGAGGGGCGGTCACCACTGCGTAATTTTTTATGAAGCGTCTATAATAGCTTGTAAGGCCAAGAAAGCCTCGCAACTGCTTCAAGGTGTTAGGACATGGCCAATCCATCACAGCTTGCATCCTTCTTGTATCCATTGCCACTCCTAAGCCGGAAACAGTGTGGCCTAAATAGTCCACTTGTTGAAGACCAAAAGAGCATTTAAATAGTTTGGCAAAGAGTTGATGTTGCTCAAGTTTCTGCAAAACAACTTCAAGATGCAGTAAATGAGCAGACCAAGAAGAGCTGTATACTAGAATATCATCAAAAAACACAAGAACAAATTTCCTCAACAAGCCTTGGAAAACGTCATTCATCTGAAATGTGGCAGGGGCATTGGTGAGACCAAATGGCATTACAACCCATTCATAATGACCTTGGTGGGTTCTAAAAGCTGTTTTGAATCTGTCCTCTTCCTTTACCAAAATCTGGTGGTAGCCCGAACACAAGTCCAATTTAGAGAAAAATTGTGCTCCATGTAACTCATTGATGAGTTCATCTACGGTTGGGATAGGAAAACTATCCTTAACAGTGATAGCATTCAATGCCCTATAATCAGTACAAAAGCACCAAGTTCCATCTTTCTTCTTAACCAGAATAATTGGTGATGAAAAAGGACTAGTGATAGGTACAATAAGTCCTTCCTCCAACATCTCTTGGACCATTATTTCAATCTGGTGTTTCTGGCTATGGGGATACCTGTATGGCCTCACTTTCACTGGTTCCGATCCTTGTAACAAGGGAATAGAATGGTTATTTGACCTACTAGGAGGCAGCCCCGAAGGAACAGAAAAAACCACCTTATATTTATTCAATAACAACACCAATTCAGGGTCGACATCGTGGTGTAATTACAGCTGTTGCTCTGGAAAACCGTCTAATTGTTTGAATTGTAATGTAAAAAGCTCAGCTATGGCATGTGTATGAGTCATACGTTTGAGATGATGAAACTGAGCTTGTACCGGTAAAGTGTTTTGCTCCCCATGCAATGTGACAAAATGATTGCCCAAATAAAATTTCAGTGTAAGAGTGCTGTAATCTGAAATATGAGGTCCAAGAGTGGCTAACCAGGCAGCTCCCAAAACTAAATCAGCCCCAGTAACAGGTAGTAAATATACTGGCAATGTCAAAAAGTGACCCTGAATTCGGACTTCCAAGTCTTTAACCAATCCTTCAGCAACTAAAGTATTGCCATTGCCAACTAGAACTTTAAAATTGGAGATTGGCTCAATGGGCAACTTTAAACAATGAGCGATTCTGGGCTGCAGAAAATTATCACTCGAGCAACTGTCAAGTAAAACTTGAACTGTAATGCCATTAATTAAACCTTGGAATTTCATTGTACCCAATCCAGAAGCTCCTTTTAAAGCATTATAAGATAGGTGGTGTTCTTGTAACAAGTTTAATTCACCTTGTTGCTCCGTATCCGGTGGTTCGGGTGGTAAGTCTGCAGCATCCGCATCTTGGCATTGTAGAAGCATGTATTGCTTGTTGGGACAACGATGGGTAGGAGAAAATTTCTCCTCACATGTATAACAGAGCCCTTTTTCCCTTCTTAGTTGCATCTCAGCTGGGGTGATTCGCTTGATATGGGTATTTCGGATGGTGGTGGAAGCTGTAATCGGAGTTGGAAGCAAGGGTGGTAGATTTGTGGATTTAATGGTTTGGTGTATAGGCTGGCTGGTGTTTGCGGTTAGTGTTTTGGCTGCTGTATAAGGTTGATATGGTTTGGGTTTGGTCATGTATTTTTCTTCATACAATTTAGCTAAGGAAACTGAGCAAATCAATGTTGAAGGGGATTGAGCAATTACATCCCTTCGAATATCCGGTTTTAACCCTCCAATAAAACAATCTAACAAGGCTTCAGTGGTGATACCTTGGACACGGTTAGCCAGGGCAGTGAATTTGACATAATATTCCTGCACAAAATCTGTTTGGGTTAACTTAAATAAATTGGATCGAGAACACTCATAGGGAGAAGGACCAAATTCCAATTCTAGCGCACGAGTAAAAGCAACCCAGGAGTGGAAGGTATCTTGACGGTTCATCATTTGAAACCATAGAACTACATCCTTGTCCAGATGTATGGCAGCAATCGTTAAACGATGATCATCAGGAGTATTGTAATATGAAAAGAATTGCCTTGCCTTGAATATCCATTGCAAGACATCAGAGCCATCAAAGCGTGGAAAATCCAACTTGACGTTACGCACCTGAAACGATGGAGCAGGGTTTGCTGTTTTCTGCTGCAGTAAGGCATCAACAGCTGGCTCTAAGGTTTCAAATCTTGTGGCGTTTTCACGGTCTCTGATCTCCAGTACTTCGAGGATGCGTTTGACATCAGCCGTGAGGTCTTTGAGGCGAGTATTCTCCGCCATGGGCAATGAAAGCACCAATTGTAACAGTACCCAAAATCACCAATGGAACAGTACACGAAATTCACAGTACTAATATAGCAGTAAAGTACTCAAATAATTTTTGCACCAGTAAAAGGAATGAATATTGGAATAAAGTTTATTCTCGAAACGGAAAAGTTTAGGAATCATCCTATAGCTGCCATAGGCAATGTCCAGAGAGAGATGCGGTACATCAGAGAAAAGAAATTATGCAGAGAGAAGGCAAAACCGAAATTCCAACCACCCCCTCCCTTTTTCCCTTTCGACCCCCAATATTCGACTATGCTTTTCACCAATAGAAATCCTCCAGCCTGAAGTTTGTTATTTTGTTTTTAGAACTCTTTCTCACTCCTTGATGAGCTGTATTAACATTGGACCCTTCTGCCCTTTCATCATGTGTTACAATTTAGTTGTTGGAAGATTAAATTTAATAATATTCATTAACACCCCATCTTGTGAGAGAATGATTAGAAATTGAAGATGAGAATAAATGATTGTTTGATGATGATTAATTAATTAGGTTCCTGAAGGTGTAGAGAACAATAAGGGCAACATTTATATGTCGAGCACCAGTCCCTCAAACGTCCTTAAGGCTTATTACGAACAGTATCAGAAGGATCTGTGGTTGTTTCTCAAATGTCGTGGGGAAGAAATGGTGGAAGGGGGTCGTATGGTTCTCACAATTTTGGGAAGAAGAAGCCATGACCCTTCTAGCAAAGAATGTTGCTATATATGGGAGCTTTTGGCTAGGGCTCTTAATCACATGGTCTCCAAGGTACATATAAAATAATGCTTTCTTTTTAAATATTCATTAATAATCATCTTAGTTTAATTTTTACAATCTATCTCAAGTACAATTTGTCTACAGGGAATCATAAAAGAGGAGCAAATGGAGGGTTTCAATATCCCTCAATACACACCTTCTCCAACTGAAGTAGAACTTGAGGTTGAAAAGGAAGGTTCATTCAGCATTACTGCTATGGAAGTATCTGTAGTACCTTGGAATGCCTACGATGATTCCGAATATGGTAATTTGTCTGAATCACTCAGAAATGGAGGATACAACGTCGCAAAGTGCATGAGGGCCGTCGCAGAGCCTTTGCTCGTAAGTCACTTTGGAGAAGCTATAGTCGAAGAGGTTTTTTACCGCTATCAACAAATCTTAACTGAAACAATGTCTGAGGAGAAAAATCATTTTGTTAATGTCACCATATCTTTGATCAGAAAAGCAAGATCAGCATGATGCTGTTTGTATATTTGTATAGTTTCTTATTAAAACCAACCCCAAAAAACTTGCTCCATCGTGGTTGCCGTGTGTCTAATTTCACTAGTAATATTTATTGTGTTGTGCCACTGGTTTCTCATACAACTAGGAAGAGATCTGTACTATAAACTAGTATTTATTTTGCTATACTGTTGGCTTGTGATTAAGTTCTGATTTATGCATATAAGTAGTTCTCTTTACATGAAAATGAATGGATTTGTGCAAAATCAACTTTTCATCATGTTAATTTTATACTAAATTCTAAACTGTCCAGCTTTTGCGAAAGAAATTATACTAGATTGTTTTTGTAGTTATTGTTAGAAAAATTGTATGATAATATTTACAATTTTTGTTGAAAAAGTTTATGAAAGTTTGCAGTTTTTATTAAAAAAATTTATGTGGGATAAGTATTCGTATATATAAACAGGTGTCGAAACATTAAATTTTTTTTTGTGTTTTTATTTAATTTTATTTTTTTCTATTGTGATTTCATTTAGGTTCTAATTATTGGAGGAAGTAGGGTAGTTTGTGATGCAGACCAAAATCAACTTTGTGTGTTACATTTTTTAAGAGAGATTAGTTTTCGTGATTTTTTTTATAATAACTTCGTTGATACATGTGTGATTGAGGGACTTGATCGTTGGTGATGGATTCTACCTTGAGTATGAGTGAGTTGATAGTGTATAAACTATTGATAACATGTCTGGATGTGCAGGACAGTGAGAACAGATGACAAGAAAAGATTTTTGTCATCAATAAGTTTGTGCATATAGACAAGAACTTCTGAACACATATGTTTATAGAATTTTAAATGTTTATTCTAAAGTATGTGAGACTTTTGATGGTGGAAGTATATTAGTCTAGTGAGTGTTCACCAAAATCCACATCAAATAATATAAATAAGGGATTAGAAAAAAGTTAGTATAAAAATGAATATCTGATTTGAGAAAAATTATCACAACTCAAAAAGTCTCTTAAGTGTATGGGAAATCATTAGTTGTGTGTCAAAGAAAGAGTTTGCAAATTTTTTCATTGTTTTGCACAAGATGGTTTGTAATTTTTGCTAGAAAAAGTTGCACAAGATGATTTCCAGTTTTGGTTAAAAAAATTGTATAAGATGATTTTTAATTTTTGTTAGAAAAAGGGTACGAAAATTTGTAATTTTTACTAGAAATGCATGTGAAGTAATAATACTTGTATTGTGTTTTTATTTGTGAGTGTGCTTCCACTAAACAAGATTATTTTATGATTTCGAATGTAATTAAATTATAAGTGTTGAAAGTCATACATCGACTAAAGATAAAACCAAATTATAATATATAAATGAGTGCAAACCTCATCTTATAAATCAGTTTTGTGAGATTGAGTTAAGCTTAAAAATCACTAAAAGAAAACAAAATTGACAGATTTATAAATTATGTAAAATGTGATAAGAAGAGAGACATACTAAAAATAAAATAAATGTATAATAAACAAAATCAATATCTATGGATCATTTTTCCTTTTCATTTTATTATCTACATTTGATATATGCATGGAAGAGTGAAAAGTTGTCAAGTACATCACTTGTCCTTTTTTTTTGGATATATCTCTCATTATTCTTCATATAAATCTTGCAATTGATAGAGGACTTCTCTTTATATCCGGGTATTTTTAGACCCACTTTGCTGCTGAGAATTGGTATGTTATCTTACATTTTTTTATAAAGTATTTTTTATCAATATATATATATATATATTATAATAATAATAAAAGGTAAGAAAACATTACTATATAATGCATTAGAGTAAAAAATTTTAAAAAAAGTGGTTTCAAATAAGTGCTTTTGTTCAACAGAGAAATACCATCCAGGGAGGACGAGCGAGTAGAGAAGAGGGAAGAAAGAAAAACAAAATAAGGAAAGGAGAATTTCTTTTATATTAGTTAACGAAGAATGGTTTTTAATAGCTTCAAGCTGTCACAATGTTAAAAAAATATTTATTTTAAAAATGAAATACTGACAATGTTAATTCTAAAACCATGAAGGAACAAATTTAAATATTCAAAACAAAAATTTTAAAAATGAATCAATAATAGAAATTTTAATATAAAGATGTAAGATCAAAAATATATTTTGAATTTTGTTAACCTAAATGTTGATATTATATGTTTCAATGTTTTTCGTTTATGAACAAGAAGTATTTCTTATCGAACATAGGAACAGATATTAGAAGAATGAGTAAGATCAATAAGTGCAGATTCTCTAACTCAAACTTTCTCTATTTTAACGAGTCAAAAATAAAAATATAAATTCAGCTTCGACTAATCATGTTAGAATGAACAAGTAAGAGTTCATTTGTTATTTTGATGAATGTTTCACTTTCTTTTTGAGATTATTACATCCTTAATTATTATTAGTGAATAACAGTTTTAACTGATACATAATTTTTAAACCAATAGCAGTCATTATTCATTGAGCTTGTTGGTCAAATAAATAGAACCTTCAAACTTTTTTGGGCCAATAATGTGCGCTTAAGAGTGAGTAGAAAGAAGGCTATTTCTTACTGTACCCCATCAAATTTTCCAGCACTATATTATTCTGGATTTTATTTTCCGAAACATACTAAATCAATTCTGGAAGCATTTTTTTGGAACATACTCACCTACTTTTCCAGAAAAAAAATCCACCCACTCTTATTTCGAAAAAAATATATTCGAAAACTAACTACAAATAGACCGCAGCCCATAGAAAAAATTAGAGAGTAAGTAACGACAAATAAGCCACAGCCCATAGAATAAAATAAGGAGTATTTCTTTCACTACCCATGATTTCTTCGTTGATAATATTGGAGAAGTTTAAATTATTTATGATTTAAATTTTCAGATTGTAAAATTAATAAATATATTTTGAATGATACAATCTAAATATATTTTGAAATTATTTCAAAAAAGATAATTGTAAGTGTTTGAGAGGAAATTTAAGTAAATTTCTCTTAGACAATATTTTGAGTCACTCATTCTCCATTTTAAACTCAATCAATCTTATAACTCTCAATGGAAAACTTAATCATACAACCTCTTTTGTTTCTTTTTACTTTACCATTATACCAACCTTATATTATTGTTTCATTTCTCGATTGTAAATCAAACTGGATAATTACTTTGGCTAGTTTCAGATAGTTCTTTTCCAATAGTAAGATTGATTGTACATGATTAAGAGTATTTCGCTCTAGAATATGTTTCTTAGTTATAAATTTTTTTTTTTTTTAAATCATGGTTGTTTTCATTGGTACCATATGTTGAGAGAAGAAGTGGCTAATGTTTTGATGATGATACCAAGTTCAAAGGTTTAAAGAGAAATCAAGATTTGTTTGGAAGACTTGTAATTTTGTTCTAATTTTGTTATGCTTTTGTAATATATTTAGAAATCCTTCTAATCTTAGTTAAAGTGGTTTAGGCTAAGTATAAAAAGTCACAAAGCAGCAACACTGAGTCATTTGAGAAAAATGTTTTTTTTTTAATATAGGATGATAATCGATTATTGTAGAAATTTTTTTTTTTAAGAAACATTGCGGAAATAATTGATTATCACTTATAATAATCGATTATTGACAATAAATTATTTCAGAGAATTTTTTTTTTAGAATTGTTGTGGAAATAATCGATTATTGCTTGTAATAATCGATTATTTACGACAATTTCAACTTGAGTCTTTATTTTCTTAACCCAATTTTTTAAGTTGCTTCTATAAATGAAAGTGATGAGAGTTCTCATGAAAAAATATAGAAGTTAGAGAAGTTTGCAATTGAGAACTCTTTCTGAAAAGCTTCGAAAAACCTAGTATGGTAAAAGAGTATAAATTTCAGTAAGTGTGATATTACATATAAATTAATGTTGTTGTTGCTAGGTAAAATTGGTACTCACTTTTGTAATTTAAATAAAGTGTTCATTTCTTGTGGCTTCAAGAAAGGTGTTTCTTGTGACTTAAGAGAGGAATCTTCATTACTCAAAGAATGTGTTCATCCCTTTTTGGATTTCGAGGGAGATGTTTCTCATATGTTGAGGTGCTTTCTTTCTTACAGTGTTCTTGTTCTTATTTGTAATCTCAATTTATTTTAATATTTGTAATCTTTCTTTCTTTCTTATGATTAACAAATGTATGTAGGATCTTTTGATTTGAAGGAGTATAAAATAACTTGTGTAATATTTTCTTTCCCTATTCTCTTTATTTATTTGTCGATATTATAAAGAAAATAATTTTTATTGTAACTCTAAAATTAAAAGAGGAAAATTTTTAAGACATACACTTTTATTAAGAAATCAATTCATTTCCTTCTTGATTTTTTTCAAAATAAATATTTCGTTACGATCCTAATAACAAGTATAAGAGCTTGCTTTTATATTAATTCAAATCTTAATTATCTAATAAAAGATAACATACTTATCTTTTAAAAAATTATTAAATAAACCCTTAATTATTTAAAAAGATTATAATGAAAGATAAAAATAAACATAAAAAAAAATATAATAATGCCAATTATCAGTATTCCATGCAAACTTGAAATACAGGGATGAAGTTGCATAGACTAAGGTTAAAGGTGTGACTATCGTTATTAATGATGATATTTGCCCAAGATCCACCAACCATGCTGAATGCACAAAAACTAATCTTCTAATCTTGTATGGACTTATCAACATCATTCCTATCAATTTGCCAAAGTTGATAATTAATGCTATGATAAAGGCGAAGAACTCTATCACTTAACCCCTACCTTACTCAATGCTCATCTCCAGGATCTGTCAATACAAAGGAGTTAGCAAATCATGCTTAAATAAAATTGAAGTCCGAACTTTGAGGCATATGAAACTTATTGAGCATGGGGCTACTTTTATCTCCCAACATGAGGTCTTTCTTCAGGATGCTGGCGAAAATGAAAACAAAGAAATACCTTAAACTGTTGTTGCTCCTTCAACTAATCCATTTGTTCCTCCATCCTCGTTAGAAGCTAATATTGAAAACATAAGTCAAAGGCTAGAAGAATTATACTCTCTTTAAGAATCCAGACATAAAAAAGTTTGCACTCAATTATAAAACTTTATAATAGAGTCTCCAATACAGAGAACAAACTTGAGTAGCACTTTTACAATGAGTGATTGCTTATTTTCATATGTTTTGTATTAAATAAAATCTCTTCTCTAGGGGGAGTTCTTGTTTTTGTGGGGAGGTCTTGGTTTTAAGGAGAACTTTCTTGTTTCATTTTTACTATGATCCAAAAATGAGGAGAAAAGTTTAAAGTCTAAATGTTTAAGAAATTGATTAATGCTAAATCCTTTCTTGTAGTTTATTAGTGTTTGGAGGTTTGTTATAAAGGTATTTTAAAAAAAAAATTATCATCAATTAAAAGGGAGAAATTGTTGAGAAAAAAAAATTACTAATACTTTGACGATGATAACAAATTCAAAGGTTTAAAGAGAAGTTAAGATTTGTTTGCAAGACTATTTTGTTTTTCATTTGTAATATATTTAGAAATCCTTTTAATGTTAGTTAAAGTGTTTTAGGCTAAGTTTAGAAAGTTATAAAGCATTATATTACTTGATATTTTTCAAAGTATACGATGATATTCGATTATCACTTATTATAATTTATTATTGTAAAAAAAAATCTTTTTGGGAATAGCTGTAAGAATAATCGATTGTTACTTGCAATAATCGATTATTTACTACAATTACAACTTGATTCTTTATTTTCTTAACCTAATTTTGAAAGTTGTTTTTATAAATGAAAGTAGAAGTTTTCATGAAAAAAATACAGAAGTTAGAGAAGTTTGAGAAATTGAGAATTCTCAATTAAAAGCTGTGAAAAGCCTAGTGTTGGTAGAATGTGTAAATTTCACTAAGTGTGCTCTTAAGTGATAAGGTGATGTTGTTGTTGGAGATAAAACTGATCATCCTTTGTGTGATTCAAAAAAGATGAAAAATGTTCACTAGTACAGTCAGGGGAAATGACACCGGTTATTTTTGTCTATAGGCCGCGGTTTCTGAACCGAGGCATATTCAGGCGAGGTAAAAAGTCTAATACTTTTGGTCTCGGTTCGGAACCGAGGCATAAAAAGAGAGGATTTGGCCTCGGTTCAGCCATAATCGAAGCAGTAAAGTTTTTGGTTTTTTTAATTTTTTTTTTGTAGGACTTTATGCCTCGGTTCCCTTTAACCGAGGCAGTAAGTCCCAGTCTACTGCTTTTTTTTTTGTTCTCATCCACAACACATTCTGCTTCGGGTTTGACCATAACCGAGGCCGTAAGTGGTCTTTCGACTTCGGTTTTGACCTTAACCGAGGCATATAAGTACGTTTTTTTTTTAAAATGATGCCTGTTTCTGCAACATTCCCAACCACAGAAACAGACCTGCATATATTTTTATAACTAGAACAGTCCAAAATAATGCAGAAACGTATATTTTAAATTAAAATTATATTAAAACATAAATATATTGAATGGAATCATAAATGAACTTCTTAGAAACATAAATCAATCCAATGTAATCATAAATCAAGTTTCAAGCATAAGTCAATGCAATGTACATGTTAAACTTATAATAATGTAGAAAAACATAAAACAACTTAGAAACATAAACTTAGAACTTACTATATCCTAATATCTACTACATACTATTATAGAAATGAATTACATATTTAGCAAGTGTTTTCCTCACAAGTTGAATTGACTTCTCTGGAGTTGGAGCAGTCCTATTAAATCTCTGCATAAAAGACAATGATTTCAATTAGTGTATATGAAATCCAAATATAGAGAAAATAAAATTCAAACCTAAATATTACCGTTTCCCATCCAGTGGTGTAATGTGCACGAATGATGGTCATCATCCAAAACATAACGTAGTAACCACATTCATATGACCCCATTTGTCTATTACACTACAATATATCATCATAATTATAAAATGTTAAGTAACATCATTTGAATGGAACCAAATGTAACAAAGTATGGACTAAAATACCCATCGGACACTTTATCAAAACTTCATTCTCATTCCTATATAATATGCAATCATTCGGACATGCATGTATCCGTACGCATGTTTACTGAAATTGTTTACACAATTTCAATAATCTTGAATGATCACTTTGATCGTGTTTGTATTCAAGGTGTGACCCTATCCCATTCAAGAAGATTCACTTTTTTTAGTTTATTAAACATATCAATTTTAAACAACATCTCTTAAATTTCACGAAATTTTGCCAGCATTTCACATTGGTCTTCAGGTTACACGAAATGAAAGTGATTATAAATCACAATCAAATATGCACCCGAAGATCAATACAAAACACAACAACAAATTTTCGTGAAATTTAAGACATGTATATTAAAATTGATATGTTACAATAAACTATGAAAAAGTTATTACTCTTCTTAAACTATCCAACCGGACAATTCAAGATTCAATACTTGTAAATTATTATTACCATCTCCTCTATTTTCATTTCTAAAAAGTACGTTTGTTAAAAAAAATATGGAGATAGTAAATAATTTTTGTAGTGAATCTTAAACGGGAAACTAAGGCTAATTCACAATAACAAACAATATATTCAAGCATATCATAAGATTTTAAGAATATATATCCCTATTAAATCAATTTTATCAATAATAAACTTTTCTACAATAACAATAATAATCTACACATTAAAATAACCCTCATATTTATCTCATACCACACGTGAAGCATTCATTGCTTTTGATCCTTAATTCTTCCTTATCCGTCACCACTTACTCACTGTTTTTCTTAATTCATATTTATCTTAATGTTGTAATAAAAGACAAAACAAGAAAATTAACATAATGTATACAAATAATTCAGTAATAATTCACCGAGGCTTCATTTTTCTTCCGCAATTTTCTATTTTTTCCTTAGTTTTGTCACTTTAAAACAAGCAATGAATTAATTTGGTTAATTACGTACTGTTTTTCATGCCAAATTTTCTATATCAATACCACAAATTACCCAAGCAATGAAGATGGAGAAAGTTTTAGGATCAATTACCTGGGAGCGTGGCAGCAAGTTGGAAGCACCGGCGACGGAGATGGAAGCAGAGGAAGACGCAACACCACCAAAACTGAGACGCGGCGGAGATGGAAGCAAAGCGGAAGAAACACCAAAGCACACGCGAGAGGTCACCGGAAAGGAGGAGACGACGACGATAAACGGTGGTGACCACACGGAGAGGAGGAGACGACGACGATAAATGAGGTCACCGGCCGTGGGAGCAAACGCGATGGAAGCTATGGAACGGAGATTGCAGCGTTTCGTTTCTGTAGCGGCGCGCTGTGAAGAAGATGAACGAAGGCGGTTCTGTTCGCGGAAGAAATTTAAACACCTTACTGCCTCGGTTCGTCACTTAACCGAGGCATAACAACCTTGCCACCTCGATTTAGACTCAACCGGTGCATAAACAGCAGCTGAAACGTCTGAAATGGCAGAGTTTTTTGCAATGAAGCAGGTCTGAAGCACCTTACTGCATCGGTTCTCATCAGAATCGAGTTAGTAGCCTCGCAAGTCTTGTCTGGCAGGTGGGGACAGGTCTGGTGGCAGGTCTGAAGCAAGAGATATGCCTCGGTTCTGCGTAGAACCGAGTTGGAACGTAGTTTAGGCCTCGGTTAAAATCCAACCGAGTTAGTAAGGTTCTCGTTTAGGCCTCGGTTCTCGTTAGAACCGAGTTAGTAGCGCGTGGCAGGTGGTGTCAGGTCTGGTGGCAGGTCTGAGGCAGAGACATATGTCTCGGTTCTGCTTAGAACCGAGTTAGTATCGCGCTTTAGGCATCGGGTTTGGAGCAACCGAGGCATATAGGGTAGCTTTATTTACGGTTCTGCCACCGCGTTGTTATACGCTTCGGGTGTGCTTAAACTGATGCGTATGTGGCGCTTTCAAATCTCCTTTTTTTACTAGTGGTTCATTTCTTGTGACTTCAAATAATGTGTTTTTTTTATCTCTTGTGTGACTTAAAAAAGGTGTCTTCATCCTTTGTAAGACTTAAAAGAGGTGTTCATCTTTTGTAATTTTAAGAGAGGTATTTTCTTTTACTCCTATTTGTAATCTTAATTTATTTTAATGTTTAGTTAATCTATCTTAAAAAGATTAACAATTAGACATATGATCTTTTTATTTGAACAATATAAAATAATTTGTGCAATATTTTTTTTATTGTTTTCTTCATTTATATGATAATATTATAAAATAAATGATTTTTATTATAACTCTAATATTAGAAAAAGAAAAAAAAATATAAACTTTTATTAAGAAACCAATTGGTCCATCTTTTAGTTTTTGTTGAACGTAAATATTTCGCTTTGCAACTATCCTAACACCATACGTTAAGAAAAACAAATCAAGTCGCTAATTTTTAACTAATTACTGTCAATAATTAGGTATTCATTTTACAGAAATGAAAGGATGTGTAAAGAGTACACTGAACAAAACGAGGACTTTGGTTCAACCGTTCATTGGCTTTAGCCAAGTTGACAGTGTCAAATAAGTATTATAGTTCACCAAATATCAACAAAAAACCAAATAATAAGCTCAGTTATCCAATCAGTTGTGAGCACTTCATCAAATTAAGTTGAAGAAAAAGGTAGCATATTAAAAGTAGAATTCCAATTAATCATGTGAGAATTGGCGTTTTCTCTATTTGACTACTCCTATTATATCTATGCACAATTCCAACCCTTTCGCTTTCAAACAATGTCACTTCACAAGGACAATGCAAGTTGTAACAAATCACAGACGGCAAAATCAACATAAAGAAAGAAACCTCAGGTAGAATTACACACACGCCAACAGAACAAAAGACAATGTTCTTCAAGTTTAGCCAAGGACGGTAAACAACCATACAAGAAAAAGCTGTTAGTTTCATCATTCTTTTGTTTGGTTCACCTGAAATAATATATCTCTCAATATTCCAACACCAGCATCGTTGTTAAGTTGGCAAAGCCGGTAGCATTATTTACAAGCGCGATCAAAAGAAGCAGGTGAGTGATTATTTCTCCATGGTTAAGAAGACGGTCTTGAAGGTTGATATCACTTGTGCCAAATGCAAAAGGAAACTCCTCAGGACTGTGTCTTCACTTCAAGGTAACCAACCCCAACACTACTCCTTAATCTTTGTTTCATAGCTTCGATAAAATAAAATTCATGCGCTGTTTTAATAAAATTATTATCTTTTGGAATTTTAATTTTTGATTCAATTTTAGGGGTGGATAAAATTGAAGCTGATGAAGGGAAGGGTACGTTGACCGTGACAGGGGATGCAGACCCATACGACATAATAGTTCGCATTAGGAAAGCTGGGAAGCATGCCGAAGTTGTGAGTGTTGGGCCTCCTCCGGCCCCTCCAAAACAAGACCAGAAAAAGCCTGAAGAGAAAAAGCCCGAAGAAAAGAAGAAGCCCGACCCAGTTAAACAAGAACAAAAACCGAATGAGCCCTACACGCAGATGCCGTATTACTACCCACCACACCAACCGGTGGTGGTGTACATGAACAGATACGAGGAGCCCAATCCATCTTGCATTATATTGTAACCACGAACACAAGTGCAGAATGCTCAGTTTTCAGCAAAACTCAGACCAAAGGAGAGAGAAATATGAAGGGCACAACCAGTGGAAAAAAAAAATGGAGAATTTGTTTGGTCTGAAGAAGTTATTATTGTTTTCAGGTTGACGAGAGATATGAAATAATATCTGTTAGTGGTTAAGAAAGTACTTTTGCATCGTAAATTTCTAAAGTCATTTCTTTCGTATCAATTAAAAAGTAACTGTGTACTTTGAAGAAAAAAGAATGATGAATCATCTCCCAGAGTCATGAACACAGTTTTAAGTTTGATTCTTATTTTTCATTTTTAGAACATGGCAAAATTGATTAAGTCAATTCGATTATTTTCCTGCATTTAATACATCTAATACAGCTAATGAATGTGAGAATAAAATCATCTATTTCGTGTTTAGCTGTTACGTTTCTTGTTTTTGTCAAATGAAACATACAAAACAAAATAATTTGTCTAACACGAACGAACCGTAATACTGGTTTTTACTTTCTACAATAACATTTAATTTAAGAGTGATTTAGTTTAATACTTTTTGCAACATTTTATATTATTGGTTTATTATGAGTTGAATTAAAAATGAATCAGTTTAATTTTTATGAATTTTGTAATATGTAGTATACAGTATATATTTATGTCGAAACTTTTCTTTCTATAGAATTTTCTTCCGTCAAAATTGTACACGTATTAACGTTGATGTTCAAGTTTAATGGCTTAAAATGATACACTAAGTCTAAATATAGAAATTTAGACGAAGAATCTAAATACCATGAAAAAGTAGAGTCAAATATGGAAGCTCAGGCAAAAATTTTGTTTCTACATTTCAAAAAAAAATTTCTATCAAAAAAGAAAAAAAAAATTACAAAATCTCGTAATTCTTTTTGGATCCGGATCCTTGAATAAGAAACAATTAAATAACCAACTTTCTTTTTTTTTAATCTATTTTCAAAAAAAACAAAAAAATATGCACACTACAATGAAATAGGTTCTTTATAAATAAGATAAAATTGGAAATATCCTCTTTTTCATACAACTCTTTTTATATATAATTAAATGATTAAAAAAATTGCATATCAACCAAGAGAAGTTTCCGTGGTTATGAGAGCATGATTTGTTATAGACTTAAAGTGTATAGACGGGTTGTTTTTACGTGTGTTCGGTTTTTTTCTGGTGGACATGGATTGTTTTTATGTGTGTTCGGTTTTTTTCTGATGGAGACGGGTTTTTATCATGTCATTCCAATTTATGATTTGGTTGCAATTTACATCATAACTGTTTCGGTAGTCGAGGCGAAGATATAAACCTGATGAATCACGTCCTTTTCTCCTAGAATGTCGTTATCTTCACGTCCTCTTCCTACTCAGCACGTTTCAGGGAGAATGAGATGAGTACCTGTGAAAGCACTCTGACGCTCAAGTCAGAAAAAAGAGGATGATCGAACTCTCTCAGTTCAATAACATAAGAAAATAATAATTTTCTCTCCCGGAAAAACGTACCTTTTCTCCTCCTTGCCTTTCATATTTAACCTAACGATAAAATAAACCGTTTACCTAAAAATTCGGTTGGTTGGAGAACCTGACCATTTGGAAAACACAACTGTTAGGTCGTGCTTGATACTGGGTCAGTTGATCCCGTGATTTGTGACACTATGCAGATATTTCTAACCGTTTGATCTTTAGTTTATCAGGATTAATATGTCCATTTTGACTAAAATTGACCGAACGTCTTTCCTCTGACATTTGACTGGATTGACGTGACTTCGCGGGCTAATCGCCAATCGTTTAGTGCAACATATATATACGATCGCTAAAAGACGATCGTTTAACGATTGATGCCAAGAGGGTGACTTCGCGAGCCAATCGCCAACCGTTTAGTGCAATCAACATATATATACGATCGCTAGAAGACGATCACTAAATGATTGATGCCAAGGTGGGCGATGGTAAGCATATGATGTTCCTGAACGATCGTTCTACCTAGTGGGTGGACGATCGTTCAGGAATGATCGTAAGATGGCTCGCTACTGTGTGCTTTATTTATCCTTAGTAGTAGCCTAGGTTACCAGTCGATTAACTCAGATATCCTACTATACATAATGCCCCCCAAGTCCGAGTAAACGAGCGCGGTGTCAGCATGCGAGTTTACTGTAGGACGTTGAGTGTACAGTTATTGGGTAAGTGCGACGCACCGTTTTGGCGAAAGGCTAGGGTTTCCCGCTTTTGGGGTATACGTAAAGACATGAAAATAGAACCGTTGGATTAAGTTGATCCTACGACGCATGGCGTTCTGCCACTCTTGGCTTCTTTAACACGAAAGGGAATGTGAAAAGGTGTGTTACTTTTACCAAAATCAAAAAGCATCCTCTTCCCTCCGGTGACGGTTCTCCTGCTTTGCTGCAAGTTGATTCTGCTTCCATACGAACCCGCCAGGTAAATCTTTAATCCTTTCTTCGTTCTAGTGTGCTTATTGCCGATAATGGAAGAAAAGGGGCAGAATGCCCGGGTTGATACACCGGGATCGTCGTCGATGGCGGAGCGTCACGAAATCACCACCATTCTGAGCGGTGAAAGTGCTTTCTTGTACGGAAACGTGTTGAGTGAAGGTCCAGAAGATTGCGCTGAGCCCACGACTAGTGGTGGTGACTATGACTGGGCTTCGCGGGAAGTAAGTGATTTCCGTAGCTTGTTTAGAAGTAGAGTAGTGTTAGCGGATTGGGTAGAAAATAGTTGTATCTTGAGAACCCTAGGTTATAGCTTTTGCGTCAAGTTGGTGGCCTGTCGTGAGAATGAGAGAGTTTTTCATGGAAGAGAAAACGCCACCAACGATTTTTTCTACTGCTATGCCCCGCCGTTTTATGACC
>JAHCHA010011219.1:0-24981 GCA_027742795.1 Vigna hirtella | reverse complement strand
AACAAGTTTGTGACATCATATTTTGGTGCTTACAAATTTGTCCATCAGTGGCCCCAACATTTTAACAGTATAGTAAGGACGAGGGTCAATGCTACAAACTAGAGGTGAAAGCAACGTTGATACAGTTGGTGAAAAGCAATCAGTTTAATGGGCTATCCCATGAAAGCCCGTATGAACATCTCACCACCTTCAATGAAATCTGTAACACCGTGAAGATAAATGGAGTGCCAAATGAAGCAATCAAGCTTAGCTTGTTTCCTTTCTCATTGGGAGGCAATGCTAAGTTATGGTTGAATTCTTATCCAGAAGGTAGTTTTATAGAATGGGAAGTTGTGGTTGCAAAGTTTTTAAACAAATACTTCCCACAATCTAAAGTCAACAAAGGGAAGTGAGAGATCTCTTCTTTCAGACAAGGCATGGAGGAGACATTAGGTCAAGCATGGGACAAGTACAAAAGCTTTTTGAGAAAGACTCCCATGCATGGTTTTGATGAAGCAGCAGTAGTTCTACTTTTCCTTGGAGGTCTTGGTTCACAAACCAAGTTGATGTTAGATGCCTCAACTGGAGGTAATATTAAATGTAAGACTCCAGAGGAAGCAACAGAATTGATAGAGAACATGACTGCTAATAGCAATGAAATGCATAGTGAAAGAGGAGCCTCTATTCAACCGAAAGGGGTTCTACAATTGTACTCAAATGATGCCTTGCTTGCTCAAAATAAGGTTATAACTCAACAGTTGGAGAATCTAACAAAGACACTTGCTCAATTGCCGAAGGAGTTAAAAACTATTGCTCAAGTTCAACAACAGATGTGTGAACTATGTGGTGGTGACCATATCAATGGTTAATGCACTTTTCCAGTCGAGGCCGTATAAGATGTAAATTTCATGAACAATCAATTTCCATACCGCCAAGGTAATTTCAACCAAGGGTGATAACCTCACCCAAGCATGGGTCAAGGTCAGGGACAATCTGGACAAGCTGGGAAACCAGGACAATTTAATAAGCTACAGCAAGAACCATCATTATGGCAACAAATGTCTACACTCATTGAAAAACATACAAAGCTGGAAGAAACTCTTAACCAATTTATGCAGGTAACCATCTCCAATCATAACAACACTCAAGCAACCCTCAGAAGTATGGAGATGCAAATCGGACAGTTAACTAAGAAGTTGGAAGAAAGGTCTGATAAGAGTTTTGGGGCTAATACTGAGGTTAACCCTAAAGAAGAGTGTAGAGTTATAGTAAGTGTAGATGTTGAAAGAGTTGAGTTAGAGAGAAAAGAAGAAAAAGAAAAGAGAGTAGAAGAAAAAGAAGAGAGAGTTGAGAAAAAAGAAAAGAGAGTAGAGAGAAAAGAAAAAGAAGAGAAAGAAGAGATAAAAATTGAAGATATTCTTCCTTTTCCAACAGATTATGAGAGATTAGAGAAAGAGATAAAGTTTGGGAATTTTACAGAAATATTCAAACAATTAGAGGGTGATGTACCTCTGAAGGAGATATTGCAACAAATTGAAAATTATACAAAACCCATGGAACAAGTCTCCATAAAGAAAAGACATAGAGAGGAGGAGACAAATGATTACAAAGCGGTCAAGAAAAAGCTACTCCCTCCAAAAGAGAAAGATCCAGGAAGTTTCACCATTCCATGTGTCATAGAAAAAAAAAGAGGTAAATAAAGCCCTACTTGATTTAGGGTGAAGCGTTAATTTAATGCCTTATTCTTTACTTGAACAAATGGGTGATCTTAAAGTCAAGCCTATAAAGATGAATCTATTGATGGCAGATGGCTCTTCAAAGAATTCTTATGGTATAGTAGAGGATGTTATGGTTTGTGTTGGAGAACTAAAATTCTTGGTGGACTTTGTGGTGATGGAGATAAAGGATGAAAGAGTTCCTATTATTCTTGGAAGGCCGTTCATGAAAACGGCTAAAGTCATCATTGATGTAGATGAAGGAATAGTGGTGTTTCAAGACCGAGATAAAAATGTGGTTATTGATGTCTTCAAAGAGGAACAGCAGACAGAGACTAGTTATAAAACTACATATCAAGATGTACTCATGAGTAGTCCTCAAGATGCAAAGCAAAGCTTCAAAGGTAAAAGTTGTTTCTTGTTTCAGGATAGGGAAGAAGATCAAGATAACAAAGGAAGGAAAGTTCATGTTGATTCAAGGCAAGCACAACCCAAACTTGGTAAACATGTGAAATTCAAAAATAGGTTATGGATTGTTAAAGACTATAAGAAAGATGGAGTGATAGAAATTGAGTCTCCACATTCAAGAAGAGTCAAAGTGGTGGACCGGAAGCAGCTGATGAGTTGGTGTGATGAAAGAAAGATAAACACCAACATTGAAGATGGAACATGAGCTTTACTAGGTCAAGCTAGTGACGTTAAAAGAGCGCTTTTCTGGGAGGCACCAAAGTTGATTTAAGAACATTATTTTATATTGATATTGGTTGTAATTTTTTTTTTTAAATTTTGGACATTACTTTTATGTTGAAACTTTTTGGGTTAGCATCTACTGATGGATGCTAGGTGGTTAAGTATCTACTGAAGGATACTAGGTTTATTAACAGGTTTATTACACCTACTGCTGGGTGTTGGTAAGGTAAAATTGCACCTACTGATGGGTGTTGGTGGATTTTGGGTCAGGCTCGTGAGTTAAACAAGCGCTACTTGGGAGGGAACCCAGTTGATTTACTATATTTTGTTTGTTTGTTTTGATTATGCTTTAGTTGCATGTTAGGGATTGAATGTATGAGTGATTTGAGAACTTAAATGCATGGAGTGAGTGAGAGGCATGAGTGGAAGGCACCTAGGGTAAGCTAGGAAGAAAGAAAGAATCTCACGCAAGTGCCGCTCAGCGTCATTTACCGTTGAGCGGTACTTATGCAGAATGGTTTTTTTTGGGTTGCCCTTAGCGGGACCCGAGCCCATTAGGGTATTTTTATACCCTAGGGTGCGATTTTGGGTTCATTTTCAGATTGCTTTCCTCTCACACACTTCTAAGCACTTTTCTAAGAGTTCTCTACATCTTTCCCTTCATTCCCCTTTACAAAATCCCTCTTCCACTCACTTTCTCACTAGTTTTGCATCTAAGTTTGGGGTTTGGAGAGAGAATTGTTGTTGGGGCTGAGTTCTTCACATTCTTAGAGGATTTCTACTCATCTAGCATCTCCACCCAAGTAAGTCAAGCAATTTTTCATTCTAGGGTTTTTGAAAGCATGAATTGGTATGATTATGAATGTTCAAATCATGATTCTTTAGGGATTTTGATTTCTATGCATGATATGATGAATTAATTGATATTTGAACCGATTAAAATGCTTGATTTTGGTTTGGAAGTATGAAACTTCCTTGTGGGTGGAGTTAGGAAGTGTTAAAAATCAAATTTTCAAAATCTGTAGAATCGCCGCTCAGTGGTAATTACCCCTGAGCGTGACTCTTCCAGACTTAGTTTTTGGCTTCTTTTTCTTGCTGCCTTGGTGCACTGGTTACGCTGAGGAGTTTTTATGAACCTTAGCGGTGGTTTAGCATGGATTTGGGAAGTTGTTTATGGTTTACTAATGATTAACAACTTGTTGTGTGGTTTTTTAATTTGTGTTTAATGTAGGGATTGGCCAGAGGAGCAGACCCAGGGCAACAGAGCTGGAGCAGCTGAAGCTTCAGCTATGGAGGAAGATGAAGATGATGATGATGATGGCGCATTTGAGGATGCTGAAGATAATGAAGAGGAGGAAGATGCAGATGACAGCACAGGCTGATGAGGAGTTGAGATAACATCTATTGATGGATGCTATCAGCACTAGAGCAGGATTTTTCTATCTTTTGTTTGGTAATATTGAACTTACTTGCTTCTGTTTTTAGAATAGGGTTGATGTTCGCAATTTGAAACTTGTCTGTTATGATGGTTTGCTTTTGACTTATTGCATGATGAGTATTGCTTGATGATGTTTGGATCTTGATTGATGATTGAGAATGTGCACATTATATGCTTATACAGGTGATTCACGAGCTATGTGAACAAATGCATGATGTTGTGATTGTGATTATGATGCTAAGCAGGATGTGCATGTGGAATGTGAATGAGCTTATATGTGAGATTTTGAGCTTTAGAGTTATTGTTTAATGTTATTACTTTAAAAGCATGAATGACTTTGCCCAGGTTTTCTATGATTGAATCACTTGCTTGTTTGCATCATATGATCAAGGCTATTTATTGGTAACCCTTTTGTTAGCAAATGCATGAATTTAGCCCACTAAAAGAGAGCACTATGTGTTCTATCCTTTGAACCCTTAGCCTTGAACATGATTTGAAAACCCTTTTTGAAAAGCTTTACCTTGAGATAAGTTGAAAACAGTTTGTGGTATTGATAAATGTTCAAGTTTGGGGTTGTTGGAAAATAAAAAGCATTGAGCTAAAAGTTAAGCATGTGAAAAGAAAAAGAAAAAGGAAAGAAAAGAAGAAAAAGAAAAGCTCAATACAAAAGAAAGTTGGGAATAATCACGAATGGTTGTGTTTAAATGATTCTCTTAACTCAAGGGTTTTGTGATCCAGAAAAACTAATTGTTATTGTTAGCCCAGCCACATTATAAGCTATTGAAAAGTACTTGTGATGATGTTGCTTGTAAGTGTTTTTTATTATGATTAAATGAAAGGCAAAGTTGATTCATGTGACATGGTAATAGTAGAGTGAATGAGTGAATATCTCCTATACACTTGTGTGTTTGAGTGAAACACTTTATCTAGTGAGGATAAATTCCATGAACACATAAGAACATCTTTGCTTAGTTAATTGATCATTCATGATAATAGAATTTGTTGGATATTATGTGATTGAGTGAACACTAAGAGCATGTGCACATCTTGATTGAAGTCTTGGTGATGAGCTAAAATGAGTATTTACTTGTCTTGAAAGAAGGATTTTTGAATGTGGTGAACCATTGAATGGATTGGTAGAAGATTGAGGTACATCTTATTTGCTTGAGGACAAGCAAAGTTCTAAGTTTGGGGGTTGTGATAACAGTTGAAAAACTGTTATTTTTATACTTAAAATTGACTTCAATTACAACCTTTATGACTTAGAAATTAGCTTGAACTCATGATTTAGTTGAATTATTGGAAATAACAGAGTTTGAGAGGTTTTATGCTTGATTTCCTTGTTTTTGCAGGTTTTGAGATGAATTTGATGAAAGAAGTGAAGTAGGAAAGAGATGGAGACAGAAAAGGAAACGAAAAGTGCAAAAGAAGAGAATCAGCAAGTACCGCTCAACGCCATTTACCGTTGAGCGGCACTTTTCAGTACTTGTTGGGACCGCTGAGCGGAAAATTGGTGCTGAGGGGAAGAAGTGGACATGCGCGACTACCGCTGAGCGACACTTTTTTGTATTTTTTAGAATAGTATATAAGCTTTAGGACGTTCTAGGGTTTGTATCTTTGGTTGAAACGAACCAAAAACGCACTCTTTCACCCCTTGGAGGAGGATTTTGAATGCTAAGGCTCCTTTCTCAACTTTCTAGGGTTCTATCTTTCACTTTTCCATTGTATTTCATCTAGTTTCACCATGAATATGGTGAACTAAACTTATTTTGTTGTTGAGGAATCAATGTAAATCCCTAGAAACTCTCTTGTATGGAATTTGTTCTTCAAGATCATCTTTATGATACATGCTTTCTTTCATTAATAGTTAGGGTTTTTCCTCTTTACTCAAAGAATGCATTGTTTAACTCATTCGATGTCATGATTATTGGTTTTGTCGATATGGACACATACGGGGAAGCCTAGATCTGGGAAATCTCTCCCATCAGTATATTACCAACCTAAACATAGGAGTATGATAGTTGGTTGCCTTTAAACTTCTGTGCTTGAGAATTAATTATTAGGGATGCGAGGAATTGTATGAACTCATAATTAAGGATAGGCTTTCTTCACCGAGACATCAGGTTTAAAGTAATTTAGAAAGTGACATTAAGATTAATAAAAAGAATGATGAATTCCTAAATACAAGAGAGTAGATAGGATGAAATTGATAAACCCCAACAACATATTCATCCATATATTTCAATTCACGTGTTTTGTTTCTTCTTGCCCATTTATCATCACATGCATACATATTTACTTTTCAGTCTTTTGCATTTGAAACTTACAACATTTTGTTCACAAGTCTTAATTAATCAATAAATCACATAACTGTCTAGGCCGTGAGTCCTTTGGGAGAATGATACTTGGTCTTACCAGGTTTATTACTTGATACGATTCGGTTACACTTGCCGAGGGTTTAACAAGTTTTTTACTCCGTTTTCGGTGATCAAAGATTTGTTCATCAGGGCGCCCAAGCGGTGTGCGGGGAAAAACTGGTTCTCAACAAGTGTCATAGACCGTTCGGTTTCACATTGTTGACCAATCGGTCTCACTCTGTTAATCGTTCGGTCTCAGGTCATTTGGTTCAGCAGCTCTGTAAGTTCGCTCTGACCATTCGGTGCAACACTACTTAGACTGTTCGATCAAATTCCATAGACCGTTCGGTCATGCATTCGTAGACAACAGTGGTTTGACATTCGGTGCAAGCTTTCACAGACCGCTCGGTCAAGTCTTTCACAGACTGTTCGGTCAAGTCTTCAACAGACCGTTCGGTTCAAACCCACTCAGACCGTTCGGTTCTGTCTTCTACCACCGGTCAACTTCTCCTTTCTTAAACCGTTCGGTTTGTGAACCTTTCTCTCAAACCGTTCGGTATTTGTCTTCTTTCTCACACAGTTCGATTTTCTTCTTGAGTCATTCGGTTTTCTTATTGATTGGTCTTGATCCTACTCTTTCAAATCATTCCAATTTCCTATAAAATCAAGGGAATTTAGTGATAAAATCATTAAGTATATCCTCTACTCACTTATTCACAAAACTAAACTAAAAACATGAGTTCAAGCAAGCTTCTAAGTCAAAAAGGGTTGATTTAGTATCAAAATTGCATCACGGATAACGGTATATTCAACCGTTATTAGTTATACAAGCAATAATACAGCGAACTCCCCTTTCAATGCACTTTCCTTTCCCAACTCAATATCACTTACAACACATGATGTGAACACCTCAATTTCTCACAACCCACAAAATAATCCCAACTTTCTGTACACCTTGAGAGGAATCCCAACTCTCAATGCAAAACTCACAGGTTCTCTTCCTGGCTCACAGCAGAAGGAAACACAATCCTCTTGATTGTAGTGTAGACAGTGATCCTTAAAGACTACACCTCAAGTGTAGAATATGATCAACAACAATGTATAAGCACATCTATCTTACAAGATTCTTGATGATTTCTTTCCAAATGAATGATCTTGATTCTCTAAGAAATCTAGGATGCTCCTGCAATCAATACTTAGCAAACAAGTAAGTTATGAAAGTGTAAGGACATGAGTTCGTATTGAAGCAGCGCGCAAGGCCTCTATTTATAGAATTTTCAATTTAGACGCAGTTTAATTGATTAGGTTTTTAATGTAATCTGTTAAGCTTTTCCTTCTGCTTTAATAGTTTTACATTTGTTTCAGATTTAATAGATTAAATGGCGCATGCAATCGATTATGTAAATCATACAAGCTAACAACAACCAAATATGACTGTTACAAGTAGTTATTGCTTTTAATGAAAATGATTTTCACAATATAAGTGTTTTAACCGATTATGAAACTTATGTAATCGGTTAAGTTCCATACTTAAGCAATTTTGAAAACATTTTTCATTCTAAACACATTAATGCACTCAGCAAACACATGTTGGCATATCAACGTGTTTTAATCGATTATACAACTAATGTAATCGGTTAACACATAGTTGTTTTTTCCCTTTTAAGCATATACAGAAATCTGAAGAAATTTAACAGATTATGTAAATAGTTTAATCGATTATTTCTTCTAGATATACAAAGTGCAATATGTTTCAACTTATGATTCATTTCATACAATGAATTCATACATCAATCATTTCAAGCACAAACACACTAAAGATTTATCAATTGTTTTGTCATATGTTGTGCAAGAAACTATTAAACATTTCTTTTACTCATCATAAAAAACACATATGTGAGATGGGTTTAGCTAAATACATCTCCCCTTGTCAACAAGAATAATCTTCTGTCTTGTTAGAACCTAAAAACACTTGTTGTATTAGATTCAAAATTAAATTCAAACACTAGTATTGTTTAACTCAATGGAGTTAAATGTTTCAAATTGTTTGTCTAGTGTGAATACTAAGAGTGGTTAAAGTTGTCTAGTCAGATTGACTAGTGGTAAACTAGGATTGGTTGATAATACTTGTTGTATACTATATCATTGGTTTATATTCATTGTAATCTTGTTAAAAAGATTTGTGGAACCCCTTGAGAGGTCTTAAGGGAGAATTGGACATAGCTCAGGTTGGATCAAACCAGTACAAAAATACTTGTGTTATTGCTTTTCATTCTTTAAAATATTTTACTAAACGCTGTATTAAACATACACAATTCAAACCCCTACCCTCCCCCCTTTTCTAGTGTTTTCCTATATTTCAATTAGTATTAGAGCTAACCTTAGAGGTTAGTTCTTTGCAAAACATGGGTAGAACAACCTCAATTTCACCTTTTACAATAACCTATGCCTTCCTATATAGTCCTAGAATCCTCTTCATTCGTCCATGGCATCCGTAGAGACGAACTCACGCCTTGCTACAGCGCTGGATTGAATTTCTTCAAGCTTTAAACATCCTGAATCGATCAAAGATTGCACTTTATGCTTTAGAGCCCTACATGCCTCTATTGAATGTCCACACGCTCCTTCATGATAATCACACTTGGCATTTGTGTCATAGTTCTTTGGGTACGGAGGTCGTATAGGCCTAGTTGGACAAACCTCTATGAGGTTTCTACGGAGAAGATCTGGTAGTAGCTCTGTATAGGTCATGGGGATAGGAGTGAAATTGGCGACCTTTTCATCACGATTGTAATTTCTTCGCTCAATGGCTTGATTGGACCCATGGGAATATGACATTTGAGGATAGGCAGTAAGATGTGAATTAGCTCTTCGTTCTTTATTTTTCTCATGTCTAGGACCATACTCATTTAAACTTGCTACTAGCTCTAGGCCTAGTGCAATTTTTCCATTTCTTATGCCACCTTCAACCATCTCTCCAATTGCTACTATATCAGCAAAACTTGAGGAGACATTGCTTATCATGTGTTCATAAAATGGTGGTTGTAGAGTATTCAAAAATATGGTAGTCATCTCCTTGTCGCTCAGAGGAGGTTCTACTTGAGCAGCAATTTCTCTCCACCATGTTCTGTAGTTGTACTCTGTCAGGTGTTAGATCTTTATTATATTCATACTGCCTTAGGAATGCATCAACCAGATCTTTCCATGAGTAGATGTGAGTCGTTTCTAAGCGCATGTACCAAGTTAGAGCCACGCCAGTTAAACTTTCTTGGAAGAAGTGAATCAAAAGTTTTTCATCGTGGGCATAAGCTTCCATTTTTCTGCAGTACATGGTTATATGGCTCCTTGGGCAAGTATTTCCCCGATATTTCTCAAACTCTGGCAACTTGAACTTTGGAGTTATCACCATATCAGGAACTAAACATAGTTTTCTAGCATCTCCAAATTCAAAACTTCCTTCGCCCTCTATGGCTCTCAACCTCTTCTCAAAGACTTCTAATCTACTCTTGTCGTCCTTAAAATCTGCTGGTGTAACAACACAAGGTGAAGACTTCGTCTCAGGTTGTTTTTTCGTTATCATGCTCTCAATACCTGGTTGGATCGTCTTCCCAGGAATTGTGAAAGTGGTTGCCCCAAGCTCGCCTTCTACTTCAACTGCATTACCTTCGGCCTTTTGAGTGTCAAGATGTCTCAAGTCCACTCCTGAGGGTGGAGTATAATTCGGGGAAAGACCATAGGAAGGGAAAGTTTGTACTTCTGGAGCTCTTTGTTGTGGTCGTTGTGCGCACGAATCTCCAGGGCTTTGTAAGGCATTCAGGGCCTCTAGGATTTGACTCATTTGTTCCTTCAGCTGTTGGATATCGACTTTCATTCCCTCTTGAACTTCTCCTTGGTTCTCCATGATTTTGCCATTGGTTCGTGTCCTTTAGGGTGTTTTGGAGACTTTAGCCGTATTATTATTTTTAAACTGAATTTTATTAGATGAAATAAATTAAGAAAAAGAAAATAAAAACGAAAAGAAAAAGAGAAAAGACAAAGCAACACAATTACTATAGTAAGAAATTATAAAGATGTGAAAACATTGCCAAATGTATAATCTGGAAATTAACATGAAACAAAGTCAATAGGACAGTCCATTCACAACATTTAAGTTCAACACATGTGAGGTACGCAAAATCACGATCAACTATCACGAGCCTCAGCCATCACATTCTTCATTTCTCTCAGCAGTTTCTTGCAGTAACTTCTTAGGTGGGTTAAATATCGGCAATGCAGACTCAGCATCAGCCAATAGCTTAGGGACATCCTTAATGGCTTCATTGGCAAGGGAAGCTAGTTGTGAGAAACTTCTCCTCTAGTGTTCTGTAACTAGCTCTTGCTTTTGTCTTCTTAACAACTCCTCGTATGCTTCGCTGTTTTCCACACCATCTTGCTTAAGATTCACATAATCATGTTGTAGGTTCTGAAGATTACTGGTCAACTTGATATTTTCTAGTTTCATTCGCTCGAATTCTGCCTTCAACAGTTTTACTTCCTCATTTTCAGCTTCATGAAACTATTTTCCATAATCTAGGTTAGGAGAAATTAACTTGAAAGGCAACTTCACTGTCCTAACCCTCTCTACAATCCAATGGCTGTAAGGAATTCCTTCATCAATAGTCCATGGTCTAGGGTCTCTTTTTGCACGAATAATGTTGCCCCAAGCATTTCTAACTTGATGAAGCACTTCAACAAAGGTTCCTTCCTCATAATAGATCTGCAATATGGCAAGAGATGCAGGTGTAGGTGATCCTCTCATAGGATGCCCAAATTGCCTTTGTGCTAACACAGGATTGTAATTAATACAACACCTGATACCCATGAGGGGTACATTAGGGTACCTCCCGCAATGATATATAATTTGCGATCTATGCTGCCAAGGGACACACCATTTAATTTGCTCTTCATTTAAACTTGCACAAAGTTGCGCCCATTCATTTGCCCCTTTCACATTTGGTTTACACTGCAATAGCTCATCCATGGGACACGTGGCATTCAAGGCATCATCACTCACACGGGAGATGAACCACATATACAACACTGGTAGACAACATAACATTTTTCCTCCCTTTAGCTCATAACAACGATTAAGGGTCCCATAAATTTCAGCCAGGATGGCAATGACTGGATTCTCATAGCGCTCTTTGTATCCCACAAATGCGTTCATGGCGGCATAGTCGACGAAATTCTTGACATTAGGAAAAAGCATGACACCATAGGGGAGAAGAGCCAATACATCCATAAATGTTTCCCAGTTTTCCTCTTCAGCCAAACGATGCAAGTATCCCTTTAGGTATCCTTGAGGAAAGCCCCTCACTTTGCCCTTGATTGTGAACTTGCTCTTCAACTTCATAGAGTGTACTTTCATGATCCTCGCTAGTTGCAAGACAGGGGTATACTGCCCAAGGTAGTTGTATGGAGCTTTTCCCTCGAGAGGTATATTTAAGATTTGCTCGAATTCTTCCACTGTTGGCACCAATTGGAAATCCCGAAAAGTGAAACATCTCAGTGGTGGATCATAGTACTGGGCTAAAGTAGTAATTGTTGATGTTTGGACCTCCACCTCTAACAGGCTCAACAAATTTCCATACTCCTTCTTGAATGCATCCTTTTGGGATGTCTTCATTTTCTTTACCAGTTCTCTCAGACCATCCATATTTCCTTCCTCCGCTTCAATGGCTATCCTTTCCTTTAAAATGTTTGAACTTGAAGGCCGGTCAACTTCAAATCTCATGTTAATTTCCATTTTACTTCAAGGGCTTAGTCACAAATTTATAACTTCCTACCTAGGACCAACAACAATACCATAAAAATGCATGAGAAAGACGCATAGTGATATGTCAAAGTGTTTAATTTTATTAAGCAAAAATAACGGATATAAGACGACACACATCTCCCTTTGTGCCCTAGGAAGGTTCAACGGTTAAGATTCAAAGTTAGGTACATGCAATCTCACAAGGATGGTTCCCTGAGCTTAAAGATCAATGGTCACTAGAGCTATGGCCCCCTTCACAGCATCTCCACAACAGTCGAGTAATCAACTAGATGCGGAGACACAAGTGAAGAAAACAGACTCTAGTTGGGGTTATCACGATAGCCAAACAGGAAGTATGTCCCAGAGTGACACCGCTACACATCCCCTCTATTTCTAAGTTACACTCAGACCCGGGTATAGGGCCCCACTCATGATATGCATAAAATGTGTGGAGGGAGATTATAATGCAAAACAACACTTGCAAAATAAACACAAATAAGTAGATATATCAAACATAGATAAGGAACAATTATTTCAAACATAAAGAACAAGTAAAAGAAACTCACATGCAATTATCCCAAATATCAAACATATATAAGGAAAAAGGGAAGAAAAACACAAAGAAAAACCACATCGAATTCGCACATCTAATTAAATGGCCTGACTCTTTCACTTCCCCAGTGGAGTCGCCATCTGTCGCAACCGGAATCGCGACGGGACGACGATCCCAAGAAAAAGAAACGACGGGTTTGAAAAAAAAGAGGTTTGGAGTTGCCACCATAGTTTATTCTGGAAAACTACGGAAAAACCATTAAATGATAAGGCATGGTCTACGAAAATGAGATTCTAAGTTCGGTAGTCGGTTACGTGTAGGGAAGGTATTAGCACCCTACAACGCCTACCCTAAGGCAGTACCTTTAACTAAATACGCGAATATGATGTGGTTTTCAAAATGTTTAACTATCCCCTAAAATAAAATTCTAAAGAAATAAAATATATTTTTTAGTTTTTTTGGGCCCGACAAGGATTGACCTTGTTCCTACGTATTCTCATTCAGAATGAGAAATCAGGGTTACGTAGTTCTTTTGAAACTGTTTGAGAATTTTGTTTGAGGAATTGTTTGAGGAATTGATTATGGATAACTTTGGATTTTTGGGAAAGTGAATCTGACAAGGACTAGCCTTGCTCCTACGTATCTCCACTTTTGATGGAGAATCAAGGATCAGGTAGTTCTGGCTGAGAAATTGTTTGTTTGCTTGAAAGTGTTAATGTGGAAAATAAGTGAAAGAAATAATATAAAAAGTTGGTGGAGAAGTAGGTGAAATAAAATATATTAAATAATAAAAGTTAATGTGGAAAATAAGTGAAAGAAATAATATAAAAAGTTGGTGGATAAGTAGGTGAAATAAAATATAGTAAATAATAAAAATTAATGTAGAAAATAAGTGAAAGAAATAATATAAAAAGTTGGTGGAGAAAATATGATAAAAAAATGTAAGTGGAATAATTAGAAAAGTTGGTATATAAAAATTAATATGGAAATGAGGTGGAAAAAGTGAATGAAAAAGGTAGATTATGTGGAATGTGATATGGAGGGTGATGTGGATGGTGATGTGGACAGTGGGGTGTGGTAAGAGAAGATGGGTGGTGAGGAAGTAAAAAAGTAAGAGATTATTTTGGGCCATTGGATTAAGTGTTTAAAAGAAAATTTGGGGGTGCAAAAAGTAAAACATAATTTGTCCATATATTCTTTTTTTTTATTTTTTTGTTATTTTTTTTTTTTATTTTTGTGAAACCTTATTTACTCGGACGAAATTGGGTATTGTCAACACTCAAACAAAATCAAATAAAAAGAAGGGAAAACTGGTTTTCCTCCCAGTAAGTGCTTGTTTAACGTCATTAGCTTGACACCATTATGCTCAGTTTAGATTCTTGAAATTGGTGTGCTTCTTTCTTTCATCACACCAACATAATTTCAACAGCTTCCTAGTCAGCACTTTGACTCTCCCAGAATAAGGAGCCTCAATCTCAAGAACTCCATTCGCTTTGATAGCCTTGGTAACCCATAACTTGTTCTTGAATTTCAGTGGTTTACCAGGTTTGAGTTCATGTTTGTCCATCACCGAGTCTTGGTGCACTAGTTTCTCTTCATTATCTCCATCCTCCTCCTTTACTTTTGGAGAAAAACAATTATGGCTCCTTTTGACCAATTTAGCATCTTGATTAGGTAGACTAGTCACTGATAGAACTTCATCTGTTATTTTAGGACTAGTCTTCTTTTCTTGAATTGGTTGTACACCTTCAAAGACATTAAAAGTCACATCTTTATCTTGATCTTTCAATGTTAAAACTCCATCATCTACATGAATTACAACCTTGGCTGTCTTCATGAATGGTCTTCCAAGAATGAGAGGGATTTCTACATCTTCCCCCATCTCCATCACCACAAAATCAACTAGGAATTGGAGTTTATGAATCTGAACCACAACATCTTCTACTACCCCATAAAGATGCTTGATGGATCTATCTGCCATTTGCAAGATCGTTCTTGTAGGTTTGACCTTAAGACCACCAATCTTCTTGAGCATAGATAAGGGCATCAGATTGATGCTAGCCCCTAAATCAAGTAGAGCCTTTCTTATGTCATGATTCCCAATGGTGCAAGGGATATTGAAACTCCCCAGATCTTTGAATTTTGGAGGAAAAGTCTTCTCCATAATGGCACTACAATTACCCTGCACTTCAATTATTTCTTCATCTAGATATTTCTTCTTTTTATTGAGGAATTGCTTCAAGTGTTTTGCATAAGCAGAAATTTGTTGCAGTGCTTCAATCAAAGGTATAGTAATCTCCAATTGCTTGAAGATCTCCATGAACCGCCCATATTACTTCTCTTTTTCCTTCTTTGAAAAGCTCTTTGGATAAGGAACGGGCTTCTCAATTTCTTTTCTTTTTTCTCTCTCTTCTCTTTCATTTTCTTTTACCTCAACCTCTTCATTCTATTTTTCTTTCTTTTTCTCATCCTCTTATTCTCTCTCCGCTCATCTCTTCTTTTTCACTCAACTCATCTTTCTCTTTTCTGTCAGTTTTTCTCTCCTCTAACATCTTACCACTTCTAGTCATAATGGCATTACATTTCCCTTTAGGGTTAACTTCAGTATTAGCCCCAAAATTTTTCTCAGACTTATCCTCCAACTTCTTAGCCAGTTGGCCAACCTACATCTCTAAATTTCTAATGGCAGCTTCAATGCTTTTATGATTGGAGATAGACACTTACATGAATTGTTCAAGTGTCTCCTCTAGCTTTGCAGTCCTATCAGATAAGGAGGGTTGTGGTTGTCATTGTTGTTGTGGTTGTCTATTAAATGGCCCAGCTTGCCCTTGACCCATGCTTGGGTGAGGTTTCCACCCTTGATTATAGTTACCTGGGCGGCCCTCATTACCCATATAATACAATTCTTCTTGGGCATTGGCTTGTGATGCAGCTGTTGCGGCCCATACAAATTTGATGTGCATTAAAAATGCAGTATAGTGCTAGGAAATGACTCCTAGGTCGTCTCTCAAGGACCAAACGTGGTTCGAGACTTAGATCAAACACATAGTGGGGAGGGGTTGAAAGTGTTTTTGCAAGGAAAATTAAATTAAATTAAAATTGGAAATTAAAGACAACCAAACATAATTAAAAGCAATGATAGATATCTGCAAAACATAAATACTGAACGTTCCTACAGTAGACCGAACGGTCTTAACATTGAGACTGAACGATCTCTAAGTCAACGAAATAGAAATGAGCAAAACACGAAAGTCGAACGGTAACGTAAGCAAAAGATGAAGGGGGTCGTTCGGTCTCTAACAGACCGAACGGTATTACAGTGTAAAAGCATACAAGCTAAAGGAAATAAACAAGACAAGCCGAACGGTAATAAAGCAAGACAATGGAAATGAGATTGAAAACTAAACAACAGAATGCAGAAAAAGTCAAACGGTCTCTAACAATGAAGCATGTTAGAGACCGAACGATATTAATTTAAAACCGAACGGTCTAAATGAAGAAGCTCAAAACTTTGCAGAAATGAAGCAGAAAACGCGTTGAACAGTAAATTAAACTAGTAGAACTGGAATGAACATGCAGAGCTGGAACGAAGCAAAACGAACTTCTAAACACAACTAGAAAACGTAAATCAAAACACAAACAGAGGCTGCAATGAAAATAAGCTAAGAAACATAAATGGACAAAGTTGAAAAACGTGAAACGGAAAGCTAAAATCTGACAGAATTAAAATAAATAAGCAATGGAACTGGATGAAACGAAATAAGCAGAGACGAGACTGAAAGCAAATTGGAAAATGAAACTAATTGGATCCAAAATCTGAACGTGAAAATGGGATTGGAAATGAAAGGCAATGCGTAGAAGAAAATGAAGATTCAACAATATCAAATGAAGAACGTAAAGTGGAAATTGCAATTAAAAACAGAGGAGATTCAATACATGAAGATAAAAAAATGAAAAGAAAGCAAAACCTCCCCAAAGGGGAGGAGGAAAAAGATGCTCCCAAGAGAACGTAAGTGGCGGCGGGAACACTTGTAGAGAAATATGCTTTTTGGGTTTTTGTATAACCAAAAGACCAAAAATGCCCTCCTAATGGGCTTGTCCTACAAAATGACCTACAATTGGGCACAAAGTCCTAAAGTTTAACCCAATCACCTTCTAAAACACTACACTATTGACGTGCTCATCCTCTTGAAGTCCCAGAATGTGCTTCCAACACTGCTGCTAAGTTCCGCTGGTTACTACATCTGACCATTCGGTCATGAAAGGCTCATACCGTTCGGTCCGTTCGGTCATGAAAGGCTCATACCGTTCGGTTCAAGGAACACATGCACTGTCGTTCAGTTCAAGAGTGTTCGGCCATTCAGTGTAAGCTTAGACCGTTCGGTTCTGTGATGCTCGCCCATTCTATTTAATAGTTGAGCTGGGTTTCCACAAACCATTCGGCCAATCCTTCAACAGACCGTTCGGTAGAGTAGTGCTCGGTCATTTATTGAAGGTTCGGGAACTGATTGGTGCAGACTTCATCAGACCGTTCGGTCATCAAGCTCTACATGTTTCATTGACAATTCGGTGAAGCCTATAGAAGATCGTTCGGTCAAGCCTTCAGCAGACCATACGGTGTAGGTATTCAGCAGACCGTACGGCCACAAGACTACAGTTGATTGTCGTTCAGTCATGTCTTTCACAAACCGTTCGGTTATATTTCCAAGACCGTTCGGTCACAGACCATTCGGACAAGCCTTCAAAAAATCGTTCGGCCCTCTCCAGCAAATCCTTACTCAACCCTTCAACAGTGATTGTCGTGCACAAAATGATTGAAATAATTATGCCCAATTAATTCAAATTAATTAAAATAAGAATTATTCTTGAAATTAAGCCCAAATAGTGAAAATGAGATAAAAATGGAGAATTAACCACAATTTACTAACACAATATGGTGCGAAAAGCTAAGTTTGTAGTAGAAAATAATGACTCATCAGCTTGCATAACACATTGTCCATTAATATGATCTCCACCACATAACTCACAAAGTTGGTGTTGAGCTTGAGAAACATTTTTAAGCTCTTTAGGAAGTTAAGAGATCTTCTTCATCAAAGCCTCAAGTTGCTGAGTTATTATCTTGTTCTAAGACAATAGAGCATCTTGAGATTGTAGTTGGAGAACTCCTTTTTGTTGGAATTGACCTCTTTCATTATGTGTCTCATTATCAATTGGTAGCCATATTCTCAATTAACTCATGAGCTTCAACTGGAGTCTTGTTCTTGATGTTACCTTGTTAACACTTCGGCAAGTGTACCGAATCATATCAAGTAATAATAAATGGTAAGACCAAGTATCATTTCCCAAGAGACTCACGACACTAAACAATTATGTAATCGCTTAACATATTAAGACTTAAGAACAATTTTTGGGGTTTTTGAATGCAAATGCAATAAAAATAAACATGAATGCAAATTTGATCAATTGAGGCTAAACACAAGGGTGAATGGATGATATTTAAAATATGAGATGAATATGTTGTTGGGGTTTAGATTTCACCTAATCACTCTCATGCATATATGAATTCATCTTCTTCGTTAATGTTAATGCCACTTTCTAATTTACCTTAAAGAAGAGGTTCTGTTGTTTTCTTACTCCTAGTTCGAATTGCCTCCTGCATACACAAGAAAACAAAACCCTAGAAAATATTTGTTAGCACAAAAAGATATAGAAGATATATATTCAGAAGATAAAAGATTTAGAAGATAGAATAAGATAGAATAAAAATAAAATCTAACCTAATCTAAAAGATAAAAATAAAATCAAATCTAATCTAATCAAATAAGATAAAATAAAATAAAATAAAATCAAATCAAATAAAAACCGAAAAAAATAAAAACAGAAAATAAAAACAGAAATTCAAAATTAAAGTCAAAGATAATCAATAATCACACAAATTAACCAGTTAAACCATGAGTCCCCGGCAGCGGCGCCAAAAACTTGATGGACAAATTTATGAGCACCAAAATATGATGTCACAAACTTGTTTTTCAATCGGCAAGTATGACCGAATCGTTCAAGTAATAAACTTGGTAAGACCAAGTATCGTTCTTCCCAAAGGACTCACGGCCTAGTTTAGTTATGTGATTTCTTGATTAGCTAAGACTTAAAGACGAAATATTTGGAGTTTAATATGCAAGACAGAAAATAAACATGTATGCATGAAGTTTTGATCAATGGCAAAAAGCAAAAGATAAACACTTTCAATGGAATTTATGTATGAATATGTTGTTGGGGGTCAATTTCATCTTATCCACTCTCATATATTTTAGGAATTCAACATTCAAATCATCATTGTTAATGCCACTCTCTAAAGTACCTTTCTAGAAGGCTTCTCCCTAATCACGAGTTCATACAATTCCTAGCATTCCTAATGATCAGTTCATAAGTGCATGAGCTTAACGACAACCAACATAATATTGGGAGAAATTCCCCGGATCTAGACTTCCCCGTACGTTCCCGTATCGACAAAACCAATAATCATGCATCGAATGAGTTAAACAATGCAAGCATTAAGCAAAGAGGAAAAACCCTAACTAATGATGAAAGAAAGCATAAATCTTAGATTAAGATGCAAGCATAAATTCCATATATGAGAGCTTCAAGAGATTACATTGATTCCCCAACAAACATACACAGTTTAGTTCACCATATTCATGGTGAACCTAGATGAACAATAATGAAAGAATGAAAGAATAAACCCAATAAAGGTGAAGAGGTAGCCTGAGCATCCAAGATCCTCCTTCAAAGGGGTGGAAGAGAGAGTGTTTGCCTCGTTTCTGCCAAAGATACAAACCCTAGGACGTCCTAAAGCTTATATACTATTCTAAAATTACAAAAAATCTAAGCCCAAGCCCATAAGTGTGCCGCTCAGCGGTAAAGTACCGCTCAGCGATGAGTGCGCGTCTCTTTTCTTCCCCTCAGCGGCCATTTTGCCCCTCAGCGGACCTCCCGTGACCTTCTGAGTGCCGCTCAGCGGTAAAGTGCCGCTGAGCGGTGCCTTCGGCTTCTCCTTTTGCACTCTTTGATTCCTTTTCTGATTCCATCTCTCTCATTCTTCACTTCTTTCACTAAATTCACCTTAAAACCTGCACAAAAACACTGAAATCAAGCATAAACCTGTCCAGCTCTCTTATTTCTGAAAATATGGATAAAAGTATGATTTCAAGCTAGTTTCTAAGTCTAAAGGTTGCTTTTAGTATCAATTTTAAGCATGAAAATAACAGTTTTTCAACTGTTATCAGCAAGCTGAGGTGTCTAACAGAGAGATCAAATGAATCTTAGAGAAAACAGTTGTTGCATCAAGAAAGGATTGGTCACAGAAACTTAATGATGCTCTCTAGGCATATAGGACTGCAATGAAGACATATATGGGTTTATCACCTTATAAGCTAGTCTATGGGAAAACATGTCATTTTCCAGTAGAGATGGAGCACAAAGCTTTATGGGCGCTTAAATTTTTGAATTTTGATCCTTCTGAAACTCAAAATAAGCGCAGAAGGCAGATGCTGGAACTTGAAGAGATGCGGTTGCATGCATATGATTCATCCAAAAGCTACAAAGAAAAGGTAAAATTCTATCATGAAAGGAAGTTGATAAAAAAAGTCTTTACTCCAGGGCAGCAGGTGCTATTGTTCAATTCAAGATTGAAGCTTTTTCCTAGAAAGTTGAAGTCAAAATGGTCAGTACCATTCATAGTGAAAAGTGTGCGTCCACATGGAGCAATTGAATTGGTTGATCCAGCTGCTAATGATCAACAGAGAAGCTGGGTGGTGAATGGTCAACGTCTCAAGCCTTATCTGGGAGGAGAAGTAGAGTGGTTGTCTACAATGATGAAGTTGGTTGATCCTTGAACTTTATTGGGTCAAGCTAGTGACGTTCAAAGAGTGCTTGTTGGGAGGCAACTCGGTGATTTAAGATCATTTATTTTGGTTTGTTGATGTAATTATGAACTTTTGGTATTTTTGTTTTAGTTATAAACTTGTTACAGAGTTTGAACACCGAAAACGGTGCCACAAACTTGTTTAACAATCGGCAAGTGTGACCGAATCGTATCAAGTAATAAAACTAGGTAAGACCAAGTATCATTTTCCCAAAGGACTCAGGCCTAGTTAGCTATATGATTTGTTGATTATTTAAGACTTGTTAACAATTGATTTTAGGTTTAAATTCAAAAGACAGTAATTAAACATGTATGCATGAATTTGATCAATGGAAAAGAGGAATACAAACACTTTAATGAATTAAATGGATGAGTATGTTGTTGGGGTTATCAATTTCATCTTATCCACTCTCATATACTTTAGGAATTCATCATTCTTTTCATCAATGCTAATGCCACTCTCTAAATCACCTTGCAAGAAGGCCTATCCTTAATTACGAGTTCATACAATTCCTAGCATTTCTAGTAATTAATTCTTAAGTGCAGAAGCTTAAAGGCAACCAATATGTTATTGGGAGAAATTCCCCGGATCTAGATTTCCCCGTACGTTCTCATATCCACAAAATCAATAATCATGGCAATAAATGAGTTAAACAAAGCAAGCATTAAGCAAAGAGGAAAAACCCTAACTAATGATGAAAGAAAGCATAAGTCTTAAAGTAAGGTGTTAAAACAAATTCCATATATGAGAGTTTCGCAAGACTACATTGATTCCCCAACAACAATACAAGGTTTAGTTCACCATATTCATGGTGAAACTAGATGAACAAAAATGAAAGAATGAAAGATAAAACCCTAGAAAGATGAGAAGGTAGCCTAAGCATCCAAGATCTTCCTCCATGGGGTGGAAAAGTGAGTGTTTGCTTCGTCTCAGCCAAAGATACAAACCCTAGAAACACCTAAAGCTTATATACTATTCGTAAAATTACAGAAAAGTGGGCCCAAGCCCAAAATAGTGCCGCTCAGCGGTAAACTACCGCTCAGCAGTAAGTGCGTGAGTTGTTTTCCTCCCCTCAGTGGCCTTTTCACCCCTCAGCGGAGCCAACGTGGGTTCCTGAGTGCCGCTCAGCGGTAAACAACCGCTGAGCGGTAGTTGCGGCTTCTCCTTTTGCACTTTTTGATGTCTTTTCTGATTCCATCTCTATCCTTCTTCACTTCTTTCACCAAATTCACCTTAAAACCTGCATAAAACACTGAAATCAAGCATAAACCTGTCCAGCTCTCTTATTTCCAAAAATATGAACAAAAGCATGATTCCAAGCTAGTTTCTAAGTGTTAAAGGTTGCTTTTAGTATCAATTTTAAGCATGAAAATAACAGTTTTTCAACTATTATCACAACCCCAAACTTAGAACTTTGCTTGTGCTCAAGCAAACAAGATGTAACTCAATCTTCTACCAATCTGTACAATGGTTCACTCATTCAAAAATCCTCTTTTCAAGATAAGTAAAAACTTCAATAAAACTCATGACAAAGATTTCAATCAGGATGTGCACATGCTTTGGTGTTCACAAAGTCACTTAATATCCAACAAATGCTATTTTTCATGAATGATCAATCAACTAAGCATGGATGTTCATGTGCTCATGGAATATTTCCTCACTAAGTAAAGTGTTTCACTCAAACACAAGTGTATAAGAGGTAATCACTCATTCACTCTACTATCACAGTGTCACATAACTTGACTTTGCCTTTCATTTAACCACAATCAAATAAATTCACAAGCATGCATCATCACAAGGACTTTTTCAATGGCTTATAATGTGGCTGGGCTAACAAGAAAATTGGTTTTTCTAGATCACAAAACCCTTGAGTTAAGAGAGTCATATAAACACAATCATTCTTACTTTTCCCAACTTTCCTTTGCATTGAGCTTTGCTTTTTCTTTTCCTTGTCTTTTTCTTTTGCTTTTCACATACTTAATTCTTAGCTCGTAGCTCAATGCTTTCAAATTCCCTTTCTATTTCCCAACAACCCCAAACTTGAACATTTGTCAATACCACAAAATATTTTGTACTTAACTCAAGGTAAAGCTTTCAACAAGGGTTTTAAATTTAGGTTCAAGGCTAAGGGTTCAAATGATAGAACACATAGTGTTCTCTTTTGTGGCTTATTTCATGCAACTTGGCTAATATAAGGGCTACCAACAAATGACCTTGATCAATTGATGCAAACAAGCAAGTAATTTAATCATAGAAAACCTGGGCAAAGTCATTCATGCTTTCAAAGTAATAGCACTCAATCACAAAACTCTGGAGCTCAAAACCTCACATATAAGCTCATTCACATTTGACATACACATCCTACTTAATATCACAATCACAATCACAATAACTTGCATTTGTTCACAAAGCTTGTGAACCACGTGTATAAGCATGTAATGTGTACATCTCAACATCAATCCATATCAACGCATCGTCAAGCATTACTTATCAAACAATCACAATCAGCGGTAAAGTACCGCTCAGCGGTGATTGCGCGTCTCCTTTCTTCCCCTCAGCGGCCATTTTGCCCCTCAGCGGTCCTCCCGCAACCTCTTGAGTGCCGCTCAGCGGTAAAATGCCGCTGAGCGGTGACTTCGGCTTCTCTTTTTGCACTCTTTGATTCCTTTTCTGATTCCATCTCTCTTATTCTTCACTTCTTTCACTAAATTCACCTTAAAACCTGCACAAAAACACTGAAATCAAGCATAAACCTGTCCAGCTCTCTTATTTCTGAAAATATAGATAAAAGGCATGATTTCAAGCTAGTTTCTAAGTCTAAAGGTTGCTTTTAGTATCAATTTTAAGCATGAAAATAACAGTTTTTCAACTGTTATCACAACCCCAAACTTAGAACTTTGCTTGTCCTCAAGCAAACAAAATGTAACTCCATCTCCAACCAATTCATATGATGGTTCACTCATTCAAAATCCTTTTCTCAAGATAAGTAACAACTTCACTCAAACTTATGACTAAGAGTTCAATCATGATGTGCACATGCTTTAGTGTTCACAAAGTCATTTAAATTCCAACAAATGCTATTTTTATGAATGATCAATCAATTAAGCATGGATGTTCATGTGTTTATGGAATATTTCCTCACTAGGTAAAGTGTTTCACTCAACACACAAGTGTATAAGAGGTAAAGTGTTTCACTCATTCACTCCACTATCACAATGTCACATGAATCAACTTTGCCTTTCATTTTACCACAATCAAAAACATTCACAAGCATGCATCATCACAAGGACTTTTCAATGGCTTATAATGTGGCTGGGCTAACAAGAAAATTGGTTTTTCTGGATCACAAAATCCTTGAGTTAAGAGAATCATAACAACACAATTATCTTATTCATTCCCAACTTTCTTTTACCTTTGTATTTGCATTGAGCTTTACTTCTTTTTCTTTTCTTTTCTTTTTCTTTGCATATTCTTACTTTTTTAGCTCTTAGCTCAATGCTTTTCTTTTCATGTTTTCCCAACAACCCCAAACTTGAACATTTAATAATACCATACAAGATCTTCTTCTTAACTCAAGGTAAAGATTTTCAATCAAAGGTTTTCAATGTATGTTCAAGGCTAAGGGTTCAAAGGATAGAACACAACGTGTTCTCTTTTAGTAGGCTAACTTTATGAATTTGGCCAATAAAAAGGGTTCCAACAAATGGCCTTGATCACATGTTGCACAACAAGCAATTGATTCAATCATAGAAAACCTGGGCAAAATCATTCATGCTTTCAAAGTAATAGCATTCAACAATAAAAACTCTGGAGCTCAAAACCTCACATATAAGCTCATTCCCATTTGACATACACATCCTGCTTAATCTCACAATCACAATCATAACATCATGCATTTGTTCACAAAGCTTGTGAATCACCTGTATAAGCATTTTAATGTGCACATCCTCTCAACATCAATCAATCAATAAGCATCATCAAGCATTACTCATCACACAATCACAGTTAATAGCAAACCATCATACCAAACCAGGTTTTCAATAGAGTACATCAAACCCTAATCTAAAAACAAAAACAAATAAGTTCAGAAAACTTAAACCACAAAAGCATAATCATTTGATAGCATTCATCAGTAAATGCTATCTCAACTCCTCATCAGTCTGAGCTGTCCTCTGTATCTTCCTCTTCCTCCTCATCTTCATCATCATCAAATGCATCCTCCTCCTCAGCTTCATCTTCTTCCATATCTCTAGCTGAAGCTTCAGCTTCTCCAGCTCCTCCTCCATGTACTGGTTCTTCTGACCAAGCTACTACATTGTGGAATTCATCCATAGTCCACCTGTGGGCTGGAGGTGTATCATACATCCCCACTATCATCTCAGCAGTGGCCACCTGCCCTCTGTGAATGGACTGCAACTGAGCACCTATAAGAGACATATACATGTCCCTCATCTGGAACGGTTCTGCTTCATGTGTATCAGCAGATGTCTGGCTCTGTGCTGGCCCTCTCTCTCTACGAGCCCGGCGTGGTGG
>JAHCHA010011211.1:0-11069 GCA_027742795.1 Vigna hirtella | reverse complement strand
ACTAGGTTCTAGAATACCTGTTGCTATATATAATTAATGGATGATATATTATTGCTTGCAGGTATATGCTCAACCACACTGATATTCTGCTCTTAGTGGACTCTCATCCCTCAAGTCTTTACATTTACTAAACAGTGAATTGAGTTGGAGATCAATTACAAGTTTCTTGATTTAAGCTAGACATAAAAGGTTAGTATTTTATAAATTTATTTTTATGACATTCAAAAAGTTTCACTAAACATTCAAAAAGTTTCACTAAACAAACCTCTCACGTTGTGTTTTTAAATTTTTAACTTCCCTTATTCTGTTCTTACGATATGTCTTGTAATTTTTGATATTGTACTTGAACTATTAAATAATATTGTAGGTATCTGATCAAGGAAGTGTGCCAAACGATAAATATAATGACGATGAAGAAAATTAGACATGTATGAACAATTAGTTATGTCTGGCTTGATATGGTATGATGTTTTGAGGATGCAAATATCACCTGCCATCCTTTTAGTTGTGTATGTATTGATATGCTAGTATCTTTTGTGCTTTCATAAAGCTGCCAAACAAGGGAAGGATCATCCTCATCAGTCCCTGGGCTAGTCTCCATGTATATTTCATTTTTTGAATCACTTTCCTTGTTAGTCTTTCTTAAATATAGTTCTGGTTTTATTATGGCTATTTCTAAATATTAATATGGTTGTTTCTAATGAATGAGTTTCATCTGTTTTTGGATATTTTATATTTTTAACATTTTATATCTGTTTTATTTATATTTATACTTGAGGAATTAACTCACCTCTTCCAAACTGTTTGAATGAAGTTGAATCAGTATGTATCAGAATCAGAAGATTAGCAACAGTAGGAGTGGAGAAAATATCAGGATAGAGTGACCCTAGTAATGAATGCAGTGATGTGTTAAGTTGGTTATCAAAAACATGTAGTAATGAGTCTCCATTCTCATTCTTGTCTTTTTCTTACTTCTCCAGCTGCAAGTTTTTAATCAGAAGTATTTAAAATCAGTCTTTCAGTTCTTAGTGTAACTAAAGTTTATTCAAACATTACATTGAAACTGTTGGTAGCAATAGTTAGTGGGGTATGGTACTTTCATAAATATGTCTATGGCCTGAAAATTTATAGTAATTTCGGTGGGTTCTATCAACTACGTGAATCCCATTAACTAATATCAACATATCATTTATTTGATGAATCTCTCATACTAGCAAGAGTCTTTTAAAACCAAACATGAAATGTACTTGAACACAAAATTATGAGATGGTTTGGGGAAGAAATTGTATTATAAAGCAGAGGGGTTGTTTTTGTACTTTGAAGCTTAGTGGAAAGTGGAAAGACAATCTAAAAAGGTGTCCCAGATCTCCTAAATGTTTTATTTTTGTATTTGTTTTAAACTTTGTTAGATTATAAAACGATTTTTATTTTTGTATTTATTTCAAACTTTGTTGGATTATAAGGGTAGCTGCTTTGATGGAAAGATTTGGAAAAAGGATATATTTGTAAATAAAAATAAAAATTTGAGCTATCACTACATTTCTGGCGGTTTTAGAGGAAACCCTTGGAAATAGGGGCGGTTATAAGAAACCTTGGCTATTTCCGGCGGTTTCTACAAAACCCCGGTTATTTCCATCGGTTTTTCAAAAACCCCTGGAAATTGCGGCGGTTTCGTAGAAAACCGCCGGTAATGTTTAGTGGCACTGCTTTTACCAGAGCTTAATGAAACTGCGGGAAACGAATTTTCCAGGGGTTAAAACCTCCGAAAACGCTAAAAATAACCCCTGGAAAAATTATATATTTTTGTAGTGTATGTGCTTATATAGAGTATAGTTCATTTTAAAATTTAATGAATACCATCATAATTTTAGTATAAAAAATCGTTTTAATAAATTAACAAAAATTATATGTAAATTACTTTTAAATTTTAGTTTTAAGTAATATGAAAGTTTCATAACAAATCTCATTGAAACTCAAAATAATGTAATAACACTAAATTTTTTAAAATAATGTTTGAATAAATTTTACTAAATAAAATTTAAGAAGAGAAAAAAAAATATAAATTAGAATGAGTTAAAAAATATGTTATTTTAAATTATTTTAAAAAATTGTATTACATTCTTACACTAAACTATATATTTATTTATTTTTATTTTATAAAAATAGTGTAAAATATTATTTTCAGAAAATACCATAGTTATATTATAATGTGAAATTTCATTTGTTACATGAGAAATAATTATTAAAACGAATATTTTACATGATTTTATAAATAAAGGAATAAATAGTCTAGTTTAAAGAAAAATACAATTTTTAAAAGAATTTAAGAAAAAAAAATTAACACAATTAGATTTTACTTATGCAAAAATTAAAATTAAACAATAACAAAATTACATGAAAAAGTTATTACAAATTAATTAATATATAAATTATTTTTTATTTATTAAAAACCATTTTTTTTAATTATTCTCCATGCATATAAGTACTTAACCTAGTTACACGTCTATGTGTCTGCATCAAGCATTAAAATACCAACGAATGGTTAGTAAAATACCTAAACAAACTTACTACCAGCACCATACAATAAATTTGCCACCATAAATTTTAAAATATTCAGTCGTACTTAGTTTTTATATTTTCATTTATTTCAGATTAAGACAGAGAGTAATTATTCCTCCAGTCTTATTGATGATTTATTTTTTGATTTTTTTATTGAATTTTTTATAATTGATATTGTTGGGGAAGTTTAAATCTTTATTAAAAAAATGGTAATAAATAAAATAAAAAAATGTGGCTATAATTGATTGCGTGTAGAGTATTTATTTTTCCTTTTTATAAGTGAGTCATAAATGTACATAAATGCATGTGAAGTTGCATGGAAAGGAATAAAAAAATAAATAAAACTCAAGATAATAACATGGAAAAAGAAAAAAAATTGTTAGTGAAATAATAATAGCTTTAAAAATTATAAAATTTTAGTAAATTGTGAAATTGAAATTGAAATTGTTATAACTATATTAATTTATTGGAGTAGCTTCATCAAGAGGGATGAGAAATATTGACCTCATGAAGTGTTTTCAACTTCATTATTAAGGTTCATCCTTAATTTTAGGTAACAAAATGATTATTTGAATCTCATACATAGTCCAAATTGAATGTTTCATAACATATTAGTACTATAATTATTTTATCAAATATAGTGTGAATAAGGTTAACCATTAATTTTGTTTACAAATGAAGATCACAGATACTAGATTATGCGTATCATGTAAACAATTAATAACCATCATTATAATACTTTCGTAAACCCATTTCAAACTATGTTCTCAACTTCAAAGCATTTTTGTGAATTTGTCCCACGAATCTACTTAAACCACCAAACAAATCATACATTTTGCATCTATATCTTTAAGAATCTTTTGTCTATATGTTATATCGATCAAACAAGTGTTTGTGTATGTTTGGGCAATTTAGGTTTATTACAAAATTTTAGTTGTTTTGATAACCTTTTCACATATGATAATCTATAATATTACTTAGGTTTGTTCTTTTGCCTATAATTATCCTCATGAACTTGAGAGAGACATGTGAACATCTTATTCCATCAACTTTCATTTCATTTCATCTACTAGCACTATTCTCCCCTAAAGAAAGTTGTGAAGAACATAACATGCTAAAACAATATTTCTCATTGTTTCTAAAGAATACACTAGTACAAAAAACATTTTTTATCAACTTTTTATATTGGTTATATTTCACCAAGTATAAAAAGTAGTGCACTGGCATAATTATAAATATCACAAGATTTTCTATACCGGTTGAAGCTAGAATCGATATAGAAAGTTGGTAAGTGGTAAAATGGTAATAAAATAGAACACATTTTATACCAATTTTAGCTTCAAACAATATATATGTTTATTATACTTTTTAATTTTAAAAACACATATTATGCTTGTTGAACCTTGTAACCGATATAATATGTTTAGTTTTGTCATTCTTCCTTCTTACCCCAATTTTACTTTTATTTCCAACATAATGCTTCTTCTTTGCGACTATTCCCTCTCTGAGTTATACAACACAGTTGTTGTCATCGTCGTCTTTTGCTAGGGTTGTGTTTGTCGTCAATGTCGTTGTCATGCCCTAAGTTCTTCTTTATGTGTCGTTCACAAGGTTGTTTGGATGTTTATCGCGTGGTCTGGGGTGTTGTTGTCATCGTTGTATGGTGTAGTTAGTGTTGTGGTTGTCACATAGTCTCGTTGTCGTCGTCGTCTATCTCCTCTGCATTTTCTCGATTTAAAAAGGTTAGCATTTGAACCCTAATATTTACAATTATTATGGCTTTTCTTCATTGCTTTGTCATTTTGTTTTGACGAAGACAATGACAATTTTTTGTGTGATGTTTGTTGTACACTTAGTTTACATCAAAGAGAAATAATCTATCAACTAGAGGTCACCCTTCTGGTTAGTTCTTTTTGAGATTTTATAAAACTTTACAATGGGAAAAGTTATTTTATACATTTAGAGCTGAAAATATGCAAAAAAAAATCATTTTTGTATTTGTTCTGTTTATGAGATTACACTACTTATTTTATACATTTAGAGCTTAAAATATGCAAAAAAAATCACTTTTATTTGTCCTGTTTATGTGATTACACCACTTTGTTGTAGTTTCTTTGAAGGATAGAATTTGCGATAATTTTTTATTCCTTTGCAGAACTTAGTAACAACAAGAGTGGATGTTCATTCATGAGTTCCATTGCTACAACTTTTGATTCCTTTGTAGGTTAATACTCTTTATTCATTGTATTGGAATTTTGAATTTTGCATTATGGAACTTGTTGATAGGGGGAGCTATATTTAGCAAAATCCATCTCACATATGTGTTTTTTATGATGAACAAAATAAATGTTTTAAAGTTTCTTGCACAATAAATGGCAAAACAATTGCTTGATCTTTACTATGTGTGTGCTTGAAATGATTGATATATGCATTCATTGTATGAAATGAATCATAAGTTGAAACATATTGCCCTTTGTATATCTGGAAGAAATAATCGATTAAACTGTTTATATAATCTGTTAAATTTCTTCAGATTTCAGTACATGCTTAACAGAGGCAAAATAGTTGTTTTAACCGATTACATTAGTTATATAATTGATTAAAACACATTGTTATGCCAACATGTGGTTTCTTAGTGCATTGATGTGTTTGAAAAGGAAAATGATTTTGAAATTTGCATAAGTATGGAACTTAACCGATTACACAAGTTTCATAATCGGTTAAAGCGTTTATATTGTGAAAATTATTTTCATTAAAAGTCATAACTGCCTATAACGGTCATATTTGTTTGATTTATTTAATCGATTGCATGCGCCATTTAATCTGTTAAATCTAAAACATATGTAAAACTGTTGAAGCAGAAAGAAAAGCTTAACATATTACATTAAAAGCATAATCGATTAAACTGTGTCTTGTTTGAAAAATTCTATAAATAGAAAAGTTACACGATGCTTCAATATGAATTGATGTACTTACACTTTCATAACTGATTTGTTTGTTAAGTATTGATTGTAGGAGCGTCCTAGACTTCTTGAAGAATCAAGATCGTTCATTTGGAAAGAAATTCGTCAAGATTCTTGCAAGATAGTTGGGCTTATACATTGTTGATCATATTCAACACTTGAAGTGTACTATTTGAGGATTAATGTCTACACTACAATCAAGAGGATTATGTTTCCTGTTGTTGTGAGCCAGGAGGAGAACCTGTGTTTTGTATTGAGAGTTGGGATTGCTCTCAAGGTGTATAGAAAGTTGGGATTGCTTTCTGGGTTGTGAGATTGTGAGGTGTTCACATCTTGTGTTGTAAGTGATATTGAGTTGGAGAAGGAGAGTGCATTGAGAGAGGAGTTCTCTATATTCTTGTTTGCATAACTTTATCATTATAGTGGTTCCCTTCAATTAAGGTTGTTGAAGGAAGACTGGATGTAGGTTTGGCTGAACCAGTATAAATCTTTGTGTTGATCTTTCTTTCCTTCTCTTTTATTGTTGTTCATATACTTGCCAAATTGATTTCAAGAAAACTTAAAGGTTTCTAAAAGCTTTTTGAAAGAACAAATTTTAAAGGGCTAACCAATTCACCTCTCCCTTTTGGTTGAGATACAAGGCATCATTTTTTCTACAGAACTAAAAAAAGGCGTAACATAACGTAGGCTTGGGTTTCAACTTTGTTGAGCTTGCTCTCATGTTTTCCTTCTATTAGGATGTCTTAGTTAAAAAAAGAGAGAAAACTACTTAGAAACAAGAAAAACATACCGCTTATTTATATTTTCAATTTTTTTTAATTGGTTTATTTTTTGGTTCTCATAAAGAAACTTAGTTAGAAAATCTTCATAAACTCTAGATATTTTATGAGATGAGATTATTTAGTATATAATGATGGCTTGAATTATATACTTGACTTACTTATTTCATGGATGTCTTATATGTTTTTCAATCCTACTTTAAATAGAATCTACTATATTATATTTTTTGAATGAATGCAATTTATATTTGTTGAGAAATTGTATATATTGTTAAGCCTATTTAGAAGACATCTTCTAACTCTTATGAAAATTATCTCATTCTCAAAAGATTAGGTTGTGGATGCATTTTATTGTCTTCTTGATTCCATTTTCACATAGTCCAACACTTATTGAATAAATGTACCACAATGTATGTCATATAGGGTAAGGGAATCTAAAGTCTAGGAAGATATTCCTCTTCCTAGAGAATATCTAAGAAGATATTTCTCAACCAATGTGAAGTACCCAATGAGATATTAATCCCTTGAACTTTTATGAATTTTAACTTGTTAGCAATATAGGATAACTATGTTGACAGTGAATATAGGAGAACTTGTTTGGCCTCAAAAGATTTACATGAAGTTTCCATCACTACTACCCTCATATGACTCACAAAAAGGAAGGAAAATAAAACAAAACAATTAGCTCACCTCACTCAATTTTGTTCTTTCAAACTCCACCTCTCCCCATCCATGCATAAAATCAAGATTTGGGATTCCATTTAAATAGTTTGAATTGAGGTGTAAACAACCATATACATTGATTAATTGTTTGTGTTGTGGTTTAGTGGTAAAATTAAGTTCACAAATTGAACTACGTGTTTGGTTGTTTCTTAGCTCTAACTAAAAGAAGATGTTTTTAGTTTATACGCATAAAAAATGAATACAAAAGTGGAGTAAAACATTTTTTTGAATTTACAAAGATGAATGTTCCAAAAAATAATGAATGATTTTATTGGTTATGTGTAAATTGTTTAAATGAGCAAGAAACTACCAATTGAAGTTATTTGGGGATATGCTTTTTGTGATGGTTTCCTAAAGAGCTAAACAAAGTGGACATGTCATGGCCAAGTGATAGACATGCCAAATGTACTTGTGTTTGAAGCATAAGCAGAAGAAGTTGATTTAGAGGTGAGTGATTGATTAGAAGAAATGATTTGTAATGTTGGAGGATTCCTTCTAATGTGCTCACGTGTATAACAATTTGAGTAGTGACGCAAAAAACCTCTATATGCAGAATGTGCTAAGTATACTCAATTGTTAGCAATATTAAAATTGTTTAAGGTGAAAGTAAGAAATGAATGCACTGATAAAAGCTTCATAAAATTGCTTGAGTTATTAAGTGACATACTTCTTGAAGGTACCAAATTGTTGACACATAATTATGATGCAAAAAAGATATTGTATCTGATGGGTATGAAGTATAAAAAAATTCATGCATGCTCAAACGATTGGTCTTGTATAAGAAAGAAGAAGTTTGTCAAGTTACATCAATGTCAACAATGTAGGGTATCGCTATACAAATAAAAAAATGGAAGTCTGAATCTAATAGGTTAGGGTCCTTTTGCAAAAGTCTTATGGAATCTTCTTGTAGTTCCACAGTTGAAATGATTATTCAGTAATGTAAATGATACAAAACTCATAAGATGACATATAGATAGACATACAAAAGATGATAATTTTAGGCATCTGACAAATGGTTTGCAATGAAAGAAAATTAATTCCATGTTCCCAAATTTCTACCATGATTTAAGGAACATTAGGTTTTAACTTGCTACAGATGGAATGAATCCATATTGTAATTTGAGCAGCAAACATAGTCCATGGCCTGTAGTGTTAGTGATCTTTGGTTCAAGACAACTAGAAAATGACATTGATGTTTATTTAATCCCATTAGTTGAATGTTTGAAGATGTTGTGGGAGGAATATGTTCATATGTTTGATGGGTACATCGATAATTCCTTCAAGTTGCATGTCATGTTATTTTGTACAACTAACGACTTTCCAACATATGGAAATTTAACTGGCTACAAGACTAAGTCACAAAGCATGTCCTATATGTGAAGAAGACTCATGTCACTATCAACTACAACATGGAAGGAAAATAGTATATTGTGGATATTAAAAAAAATTTAGTACAAACCATCCATATTGTAAATTAAAGAAAACATTTAATGGATGTCAAGAAAAGGAATTAACTCTAACGACTTTAAGTGGATCATAAGTATATGACCGTGTGAAGGACATTAGGGTTGTGCTTGGAAAGGTTATTTAAGGTATATTGCCTAAGAATGGCATATATACCTTAATAAGATTGTGCGTCTTTTTCAATGCAATATGTAGTAAAAATATCGACATTGAAAAGTTGGATTAGCTAGAAAATGAAGTTATGGTCATATTGTATTAGTTAAAGATGTACTTTCCTCCATCATTCTTTGATATTATGGTACACCTAATTATTCTTATGATGAATGTACCTAATAATGTTAATTCTTACCATTATCTAAGTATCACTTTTATAGCAAAATCAACTATTTTCTAGCTTGTAACTTGTTAAATTCTCTCTTTTGTCTTGTTTTTATAAATAATTGTGTTTGGGCTACTTTGATGTGAATTCTTCACAAATCTCCCTATTTTTTTGTAGCTAATACTATACATGGAAGCTTAAAGCTGTACAAAATTGGAGGAATCAGAAAATCGGAACGCTTGACACTAAGCACTCAGGCTTGGCGCTGAGCGCCACCCATTGATGAAGAACAAGTGTTGATTCCAGTAAGCTTGGCGCTGAGCGCCCAGGCCAGCGCTGAGTGCTGCATTTTGTGAAAGTTGCGCCCAGGGTGCTGACAACCGAACGTTGGGCGCCCAATCTCCAGAAAGTTGGCGCTGAGCGCCCGTTTCCTAGTGCTGAGCGGTTTGGATGCGCGATTTCACTTAGAGGAGAACTTAGAGGGTTGCTACGGTTTGTGGGAACACTCCCTTCTTCCTCTTTGGGTTCTTCTTCTTCTTTCGTAGCCATTTTGTAAGCTTAAAGGCTATCCATGGAAATAGAGAGCCAAACTCATCTTGTTGGGGTTAGTTGTAACCTTTGAATCTTGTGTACTTGTTGAATGATTTGAATATATATTTGTCTTTTCTATCAATTATTAATATTCTTGTTTTCGATCTTAAAGCTTGCATGTAATGGAGACGTTCATGACTTGATTTTGGGGTTTCATGGGTTACGGGGATGTAAGATGGAGCCTAGAACTGAAACAAGAGTCCTTGTGGTTCATTGATTCTAGGGATGGAAGATGATTCACATGTTGTCTTAGATCCTAGTTCTTAATGCGAGTTTTGCTTGTTAATTAATTAAGGGATTGATAGTTAATAGGTAAAAAAGCTAGGCTCTTTCACCTAAGGGATTAAGGCTAGAGTAATTTTATGGATTGACTTTAGTAATTTGATGGAGAGGAGATGAAATTGTGTATGCACAATAGTGAATTGGTGAAACCTAACCTTAAAATTGTCATTTCATATCATTTCTAGTCTATTCCATTCTCAAGTGTCTTCAAACACCAAAGTCCAAACTTGTATAGTTGAAATTTTATCTTCTATGCACTTGTTTTTCAATTGATATGTTGTTCTTGAGTCTATATGAGTTGTTAATAGTGCAATTAACTAGTATTACACGAGTCTCTTGGGAAACGATACTTGGTCTTACCATTTTATATTACTTGAACGATTTGGTACACTTGCCAATGAGTTAACAAGTTTTTGGTGCCGTTGTCGGGGACTCATGGTCTATATTAGACTATTGTGCAATTGTTAACTTATTTAAACTTTATTCTTTTGTACATTCTTTACTGTATTCTTGTAAATAGATTTTCAGTTTTACTTGGCCGAATTTGTGGCTTTATCCTACCTTTGTTTAAGTGTATGCAGGGGGATGTCCATACAAGGAGGACTGCAACCTCCAAAGCATCTTGTAAACCCTGAGATTGAAGGAATAATGGTGTCACAATGAGACAACAAGGTTGAGCACGACAAGTTGCCCAAATTCTCCATTCCTTGAGAATGCTCCAAGTGCTATTTGACATAATGAAAAGCGAGGGAGAAGCAAAAAGCCTAGTCACCACCATTCTCTGTGTCAGAGCGGCTGCAGCGGATGGGTTAGCGTGGAACAACAAACCAAGAGGGGGGGTGAATTGGTTCTTACTAAAAACGTGTGCCTTAAAAATTTCTACTCAATTAAACTTACTTAGCAATTAATAATAACAATAAAATAGAGTAAGGTTGAGAGAAATTTGCAAGATGATTTTATCCTGGTTCGGATCTTACCAATCCTACGTCCAGTCGCTTATCTCAAAACAAGATAAACAATTCACTAATCACAAAACAATTACAAACTACAATCACACAGATACAATTTGTAAAAGTTTAGAAAACACCTCTCCTGATGCCACAAGAGATGAACCAACACCTCCTTTGAATCTTCACAAAGGATGAAACACTTCCTCCGAATACTTCACGAATGATGACTTCCTCTTCCGAACACTTCCTTAGACACACCAAGGATGAACCAGCTATTCCTCTATCACCGTAGCAGTATTTCACCAACTCTACAGACAGAGTTTCCTTAGCTGAGCAAGAGCACACAATTCTCAAGAGTTTCTGAGTATTTGAGCACAAGGGAAGAGTTTCTCTTCTTCATGAGTCTTGGTTGTTCTTGACTTGATTTAGATATCATCAA
>JAHCHA010011210.1:0-12417 GCA_027742795.1 Vigna hirtella | reverse complement strand
AATACTCATGGGTTTTGTGGAAAAGTAATACTCAATACTTTCTGAATTATAACCAAGTTACAATTCCAAGCAGTTTCAATAATTTGAGGAAACCTTGTTCAAAATTGTAAATCAGATTAAGTGCATTTACTGTCAGACCTCGGAAATGACGTGCGCTCGGTGGAGTCCACGTGGTGATCACAGAGCGAGTCACCTCAGCAACGCACGTGGCGACCGCAGAGTCTGACACCCACTAACGGACGTCAACTGTCGCACGCCGAGCTGAGTCAGAACGGGTAGTGGAATGCACGTGTCCACCTGGGTGTGGACGTTCGTTCGGCATGGGTAGTCAGAAACCAGAAATGGAGAGCACGTGGATGTCAGAGAGAGAACGCGCGTTCGGCAGGAAGTGGGAGGCAAAAGCTAAGTTTCAGAAATATTCCCACTCCCTCTACACGCACCTCCCTGTATTATTTCTGAGAGTTCTTTCTCTCCTCCTTCTCTCTAAGTTTCCTGAACCTTCTCTCTACCTTCTCTGTACCTTCTCTCTAAGGGAACCACCGTTTAATCTCCTCCTACCAGTGTTCCAGCACCATAGAAGGACTCACGACGTCAAGGGCTTCCAGAAGAACCGTTCGTTTCGAGAAACGAGACTGGTAAGTCCGTCCTTCCTTTCTGTCGTTTGTTTTACTGGCATGCAAACCCAGTTCTGAGTTCGTACGTTGATCACCATTCTAAAAAATGAGTAGATATGATTGTGTCGGGGTTCATTTGTGTAGTTTGGAGTAAAGAGCGTTGAGGGTAGGAGAATCTGTGTTTGAGAAGCTGTGTTTCTACGTTTGAGAACGTTCGGTCACGCTTTAGAGGTAAGGGAAGCTTATTTAATTTAACTGGTTTGATGTGTGTTGTATGAACATTCGTTATTTGACTGCATGAGTATAATGCATGATGTTGCTGTGATTGAGTTGCATGAACGTTCGTTGTTTACATGAGTGGAGATGAAATATGACTGAGTTTACGTATGATATATGAAATATATGAGATTTTGATGATATGGATCGTATGAGGAATATGAAATGTACCATAACATGAACGAATGGAACTATGAAAGTTTATGATGAGAAATGAACTGGAATATAAATGGATTTGAAAATGAACTTCCCATGATACTGTACGTTCATTACTGAACAGTCATCGATCGTTCGGTTTTCTTGGTGAACATAATGGAAACGGGATTCTGTCATCCAGATAGTATCCTAGTTGAGGACGAGCGTCCTCGTATTAAAATACTATGCTTGAGCGTTCGGCCAAGCACTGTTGTATCTGGTATTCTTTGATAAACTTCATTCTTGTATATATATATATATATATATATATATATATATGTAATAGTATATTTTACCGTTCGTAAACACTACCTCGAAAGTCCCTTAGTATATTTATTAAATTCACTGATTAAAGTTAAATGGTGCTCGGTCTTATACCAAGCGCTCGTACTGAGTAGCGTTCGGTCTCACACCTAGCGCTCGTACTGAGGAGTGCTCGGTCTTACACCTAGCGCTCGCTCTAAGTGGTTCTCGGTCTTATACTGAGCGCTCGTATTCATTCTTGTAAATTAGTCTTAATGAAATAGCGTACGTCCAACTTCAGAAGAATTTTCCTTTACCACGTTCGGTCATTGACTGGCAGTGGATTTCGGTATGAGAATTATTGTAAAAATGGTTCGTTAACGTCTTGAGATGTCTACGTTTGATGTATTCGGCCTAGGGCCTCTACACTTAAATTATTCCTGGAGTATCGGTTTGAATTCACGAGAGTCAGTTCATCCAACTGATTCTCATGGTAAATAACGTTCGTCCAATGAACAGGACATTACTCGGCTATTCCCGAACATAATTGTAACTCTGTCGTTCGTACTCTGATCGGAACGAGCGTCTTTTGGTCCCGTCCACAGTGTTCGTCCTCGTTCTTATTGGGGGCAGAACATTCGGTATTTTATGGTCTTCCTATTGATGATAAAAATGAATGTGGAATGATGAATAGTGAATGATGAAAAGTATAAGAGATGAAAGAAAAGTTGTGACTTTGAACGAGCGTTCCGGGTAGGAACGACTCAAGATTGAGAATTTGAGAATTTGTAAAGTATGACTTTGGGAAGTTAGTGCTGGCTGTTTGATCCTGATGTTCTGTGAGTACTCGTCCTCAAGTAGAGGGGGTACGTCATGCGTGGGAACGGCAGAAGGTCCTCGTCCTTAGGGGTACTTTGGACGGAACGGACTAACCTCGGGTGGCAGCTGATGAGGATGCCAGTTACCACACTACCCGGGTGCGTGAATGCCTGTAACTACGCAGAATTCATACAGTCCGGACGGTCAGTCGAGTATTGAGTCTTATGTGATGCGTGCGTTGAAATGTACATGTGTGATAAACTATTTACGTGATTTATATGTTGATGCATGAGTTAAATTACATAAGCTTACCCTGCGTTTTTCCTTGTGTTGTCTCGTTTTGTACGTTCGTCCTGTCGTTGTAATGATCATCCGTGTGGATGTGAGCAGAGGGAGACGAACGGTTGGAAGAGGCACTGGACGAAGAGAAACTGGTTGAAGTTGAAGTGAAGACCGAGCAGTGAGACGCTCGGCTAGAACTGTAGGTTTGTGACTGAGTGGTCGTTCGACCACCTTATCCATTTTCTTTGGCTATGTTCGACCGTTCGGTATTTTTCTTGTGTAAACCGTTCGGTCAGGTTTCTGTTTATGTTCGGTTTTATTTTTGTAACTCTTATGAACAGACGTTCGTCTTTGCGCGTTCGTTCTTTTGCTGTAAAACTGTACTGGATTATTATGAAACGTGATTATTCTAATTATATGGTTTATTACTGTATTTTTGGGATGTCACATTTAACCTCAGCGAAAATTAATATCAGGCAAAAACTAAAGCAATAAAGTCTCCATTTATTCTAAAACAGATCTCATAGATACAGCAACCGAATTTGGAGCAACTAACTAGACACCTCGTACAGAAAAGCCGAAATTTCCAGCAAGTATTCCAAAACCAGAATTCAATTAATCAGAAGGTGTGTACAGAAACCCAAAATGGAATGATGGACTGTGCTAAAACAGGTTGCGAGCATGGAATGTGTCTACAGATAGGTTTGGTCAAGATTTGGAATGGGAAAAGAGTCTTATTTGCAACTGTAGGATTCAAACTTCTCTGAAACACATATGCCGACATCAGTAGCTACTACATATGTATTATTAAATATAAAACACTAACCATTTCCAGCAGAATAACATTAGAAAAGGGATGTTAGTCTACAAGGCCTAATATTTCCATACAATCAGCAAGAGGATTCTTTTTCTCAAAACTCACATTAGTGGATAATAGTTTGAAAAACTCATTTCATCTCATATGGTTCAGATATTGATGAAACTATTCAGATAAAAGTATTATTGGCATGGATTCATTGGTTACTTAGAATTGAGCATACCGGTAACATAATTTGTATAATTTCTTGAATTTATCTAGAACTTTTGTAGTTTGCTGCTCCATACTTTCCAGGATTTTATAACTACGATTAGGACTGGGTAGTAGTTGTGTTTTGCCTGGCATATTGATGAGTTGCAAATGTTTTTAGTGGCACATTTTTTCCTTCAGTTGATATTAAATAGGCAATGTTTTGCACGGAGTGTTTTGTTCCATTAATGTGTTCTTTGTTGTAGTAATAACTATGGTATCTGTTTAATTTATGAATTGATGTTGATAATGTATAATAACCTTTTTAAGTTTATGGTTTTTTAATATAATGCTTTATGCTTTAATGTTTTCGGCTTTTGCACCAAAGTAGGCAAATATGCCTCTAATATTACAAAAATGGGCAAATTCAAACCATATTACGAAAATGGAGAAGTCGTGGGGGGCCTAAACGACTTCAATTGAAGAAGTCGTGCCCCCCGTGCACGACTTCACACTGTTGATATGAACAGTGTTGAAGTCGTGCATCCCAAAAACGACTTCTGACGACGGTAATCGATTACAACGTAACGGTAATCGATTACAGAGTGTTGAAATCGTGACCACCCTACACGACGCCCGGGCGCGAGCTTCTCGCAAAAACTGGCGCCTGGCACCCCTCTTTTAGCTGGACGAGCGTCCTCTCTTGCGTCCACAGGGCGAGCGTTCTCTTCTCGCTGGACGAGCGTCCTCTCGTGCGTCTTCGCTGGACGAGCGTCCACTTCTGCTTGCAGGACGAGCGTCCACTGCGCGCGTCTTTGCTGGACGAGCGTCCTCTTCTGCTCGCTTGACGAGCGTCCACTGCTCGCTCAGAGCGCAGAGTGCTTCTTGCTACACAATCAAGCTGGTAATCGATTACCGAAATATCGTAATCGATTACCAGTACGTTTTCTGCCTGGTCACCATTTCAACACTCTGTAATCGATTACTAAATCAATGTAATCGATTACAGGACCCAGAAGTCGTTTTTGGGGTGCACGACTTCAACACTGTACCTATGAACAGTGTGAAGTCGTGCAGGGGGCACGACTTCTTCTTTTGAAGTCGTTTTGGCCCCCACGACTTCACTTTCGGTCAAATTTTGCCTATTTTGGTAATAAAGAAGGCATATTTGCCTACTTTGGTGCAAAAGCCCATATTTCCCAACACATTAGTGGCTAACCGGTTGGCTCACCTTGACGCAGTTTTTAACTTCCATAGATAAATGCTACTCGTAGTATTATTTATAGTATGTAGTCGAAACGAAAAAAAATGTTTAATATTAGCATAATCAAACTTGATTTTTTTCGGCCAAGAAATTTTTGTTTATGTATTATCAACAAGCTCTGCAACTCATCAATAAAAAGGACGTTCTTTGACTCCTCAATCCTCCACCATACTTCATCCCAACAACTTCAAATTCTCGGCAAAAACCTTAAAGTTCAGCCTTGCATTCCTTTCAAACTTCTTATTCTTAGCATCTCATATTTCTTTACATGTCTCCTTCTTCGTAACAGTGTTGAACAATTGACTTAGAGAGATAATTCTTTACTTTTAGATCTTTCAACTTTATCTCATCATTCTTCTTTGGTTCTGTTGGAATTGCTATCATTGGTGCTGCTACATGATTCATCAACTTCCTATATTCCTTAGATTGAAGAAAAATTTCCATTAACATGTTCCAATGATCATGACGCAGGAAATAACCGATTGAAAAAAAATTATTTTTGTAGTAATTTTTTTAAAAAAATAATACTTTAACACATAAATTTTTTAAATTTATTTAATATTATATATTTTTTACTTTTTACTTCTTTTCTTTTTAAAATATAAAAATTTAATTTTTCATAACTACTTTATTTTTTTGTTTTTACCGTGTATCAAATAAATATAAAAATATATCAATTTATCATTGTTTTTTTTCTTTACTGCTGCAATCATGACTTTAAATAGTCAAATAATAGTGAAACAACACTTAACAAAATTAGAGAAAGAGAAAAACAATAAAACTCCTTGTGAATACGTCTCCCGTTAACACATTAATTTTAAAATTACCTATATAACATATTTTACACTATATTTAACATATAACACACTTTTTTATTTTAGTTAAAATCAAATTTTGTAACAGTAACTAAAATTCCAATCAGAATTCAGGTATCAGGAAACTGAATTCTGATTTTATTTTTGTCTTTGTTACTACCGAGTAGGATTGACCGACCGGGAGTGTTTAGATAATACTGATTATGTGGAAACAAGTCTAGTATGTCCGATCATCCGTCGGGCCTTGCCAGCCGTTTGTTGGAGACATCGTTTGAATGCTCATGAATGCGTAATTAATGAGGTAACGGTCATTGTCGAGTAGTTAAAGTCAACATTGAACGCCATTAAGAGGTAAACTAATGGGTAATATTCTCTGAAATCATATAAATAACAATCGATGGAGAAGGTAAACTCTCTGTTTTTAATATAATTCGATAGGCTTGCAAAGACAAATTCTGACTTGAGCGTCGGAGTGTTTTCTTATAGGTCACCCCATTTTGATTGAGAGAGCAAGCGAAAGGAAGGAAGGTGGAAGTGTGAAGGATCGATCGGTAGAGGAAGAGTGTTTCCGGGTGGAGGCAGTAGGAGTTTTCCCCGGTCCCATTCAGCAGAAACATTTTGGCGCCCACCGTGGGGCCGAGGATCATCGAAGACAACCTCTTAGGACCATAAGGATGGAGCAAGACCCGACAGGGTTTATGCAGGAGATGAGAAGAAGGATGGAGGCGATGCAGGCGGAGATTGAAACCCTTAGGGGCGAGCGTGATGCAGCTAGAGGGGCGCAAGCTAATCGTCCATCTTCCGCGCGCGCCCAAACACCACCTATTGTAGAGATACCGGAGACAGAGCCGGACTCAGAAGAAGACACATATCCTACTCCTGATAGTCATTATCAGGGGGAGGATCAGAGTGAGGCTGGCTCGCATCGGACTGCAAACCGTCCGGTCCCAGCCGGTCGAGCTAGAGCCTTGCATCCGTTCACAGCGGCAATCATGGAGGAGCAGATTTCGGAGAGAGTATTTCTGGCCCTGGAGAAGTATGATGGGTGAGGAGATCCAGAGGAGCATTTGAGATCTTTTGTCGACACCATGACCATTTACTCCCCTAGTGAAAATGTGTGATGCAGAGTTTTTTCCTTGTCAATCAAGGGAGAAGCATTAGCGTGGTTCCATTCTCCGAGACCATGAACTATCGAAAACTTCGCTACCTTGGGGGACATGTTCGAGCGACAGTTCTCGACGGGTAGAGCGCGAAATCTGACATATCTGGAGTTGACAAACATAAAGCAGGAGAAGGGAGAAAGTCTTAGGGACTTCATGGACAGGTTCAATAGAACCCTCGGCAAGTAAGGGGAGTAGGCAAGAAGTTTACTATTAGCACTCTGGCTACTACGCTGAGGCCCTCCCCATTTATCGATAACTTGTTTGCAGAGCCCTCGTTAACCCTAGACGAATTGCAAGAGAGGGCCGCTCGACTCATCAGAATAGAAGAGATGAGGGCGGTCCAGAGGAGACAACAGGAGCAAAGCTCCAGTTCAGGGCACGAGAAGAAAGAAGGCAAGAAACCGTTCGTACCGGGCGAGCGGCCAAAGGGCCAGAAGTATAGAGATGGTCCGAAGGGGGCTAGGTACGAAAAGTACACCCCGTTGAATATGTCAAGGGCTAGAGTACTGGAGGAGGCCTGAGTGCAGATCTGATTCGTGTAAGACCTTCCCGATCATCACCCAAGGCGGATGGAACTAAACATTGCACCTATCACCTAAACATAGGGCATAACACCGAGGACTGCACGGTGTTGAAGGATAAGGTGGAAGAGCTGATCCGGTTGGGTCACCTGAAGAAGTTTGTTAAGGAGGAACGGAGGACGAGAAGCCCACCCAGGAGGGCAAGGGTGGAATGAAGTGATAGGAGAGAAGACAGGCGCCCCGACCGTAGGCGGAGTAGAAGTCGCAGCCATGACCGATCGCTGCGTGGCACGATAAACACCATTTCAGGAGGTTTCGCTGGAGGGTCGTCGGCTTCCGCAAGAAAGAGAAACCTGAGGGAGCTAAAAAGCGTCCATAGGGTAGATGTGAGGAAGCGCTCCATGCCGCCAATCACGTTTACCGATGAAGATTTCCATGCTCCTGATCCATATCAGGACGACCCGATGGTAATAACAGCTGTTATTGCCCGATACAGCGTAGGAAAGGTGTTGGTGGACCAGGGAAGTTCTGTCAACATTCTGTACTGGAAGACGTTCCAACAGATGGACTCTTAATGAAATGGGTTAATTTCGATAAAGCATTTTTTAATAAAGTTTATAATTATTTTTTTTATCTCTATCATTGTTTAATATATATATATATATATATATATAAATAATATTCACTATGTCTATCTTAAAAAAAAACTATACATTTCACATATGTAGATAAAATAGTTTCTTGATCAATTATTTAAAAATATTTGACAAATATTATAATAAAAAGGATAAATCAATGATTTTGACATTAGAAATTTTTTTAAAATCAAAACTAAAACTTGTTTATTTTAACCAATTTTAAAATATTAATTGTTCTTGTGGGTTAAATTTACTTTTGATTTTTAAAGTCTTTTAATAGATATGGAATATCATTGGTTCTTTTTTATTTATGTTGTTCGTCTTCTTTATAATCAACCTATTGGCAAAATCATTTTGATGTCTAATTTAGTGTTTAGTCTCGATGGCTATAATAAATTTGCTAAATGTCAAAGTATTAAATGTCCTGTATTCAAGTCATATTTATAGATCTTTAAAGGGTTGTTGTAACATCCCAAAAATACAGCCAGAAACTATATAATTGGAATAATCACTTTTCATAATAATTTAGTACAGTTTTTCAACTAAAAGAATGAACGCGCAAGGACGAACGTCCTTACATGAGAATTAGAAATTAAAGCCGAACATAAACGAAATCTGACCGAACGGTTTACACAGGAAAATACCGAATGGTCAAACATAACCAAAATAAAGGATGAGGAGGTCGAACGACCACTCAATTAAACACCTATACTACTAGCCGAACGTCCTACTATTCGGTCTTCACTTCTACAACAACGAGGTTCTCTTCCTCTAAAATTCCTTCTTCCAGCGTCTCCTCCAGTAACGCATCACCATCTGCTCACATCCACACGGATGATCATTGCAAAGACAAGACAGACATACAACAAGACCACACAAGGAAACACAGGGTAAGCTTATTGAATTTAATTCAAGTAACAACATGCATTTCATAGCACATCCAACATATCGAATAATTCACAACATATAATTCAATCAATTCTTTAACTCAATCAATTCTTGATACTAGACTGACTGTCCGGACCGTATGAATTCTGTGTAGCTACGACGTTCGTGCACCCAGGTGGTGTAGCTGGAATTCTCATCAGCTACCACCCGAGGTTAGTCCGTTCCGTCCAAATTACATTTATGGACTAAGACCTCCTGTCGTTCCCTCATATGACATACTCCCCTCTACTTGAGGACGAGCACTCACGGAACATCAGGATGAATCGCCAGCTAAGCTTTGACCACATTCATACTTTACAAATTTCCAACTTTCATCCAAGAGTCGTTCCTCCCTGGAACGCTCGTTCAAAATCCACAACCATCATTTCATCTCATATACTGTTCATTCTTTATAATTTATCACTTTAATATCATTTTCATCATCCGTTCCAATTACGTAAAATGATGAGCGTTCAGCCCTCTTCATAACGAGGATGAACGTTAAAACTGAGACCGAGAAATTCTCGTTTCAGAACAGAATAACACCGACACATCAGATGACGAACGTCATTACCACTCGAATCAGTTGAATGAACTGACTCTAGAACGATCCGATCAATACTCAGAATAAGTTAAGTACAAAGGCTCTAGGCCGAATCCAAATGGATAAAGATACCTCAAGACGATTAAATGACCATACCAAGAATAATTCAATTATAGAAACCGACTGCCAGTCAATGACCGAACGTGGTACACAGAGTTACTGAAATTTGGACAAACGCTATTACCACCCGTTTGGTAATTAAAGATAAGGACGAGCGTTCGGTATAAGACCGAGCGCCACTCATAACGTACGCTTTGGGTCGAGACCCATCGCTAATTTGAACTCATAATAGAAAATAGAACTAAATGCAATACGAGATGGTGAAGTTAGGATTTAGGAATGACTAAGTGTCCAAAGGTATATTTATAAGCTTCTCAATTACTCACATAATACTCAAGGCATCTACGTTTGGCCGAACGCTCAAACGTAGCACTTAATGCAAGAGGGCGTTCGTCCTCAACTAGAAATCTTTCCAAATGAAAGAATTCAATTCAAAGAAATTTACTAACAGCACCGAACGGTCAAGGACCGTTCAATGACGAACGTTCATTATCATAGGAAATTCATTTTCAAAGTTTCATTTACATTAAACTCATTTCTCAACATAAACTTTCATACTTTCAAATACACATATCATAGTCCATTTCATATTCACCATGCATCAGTTCATACTTATGATCATATATCAAAAATCAATTAACATAGATCATGCTTCATGCAACTCACAAAACGTCCATACAGCACAAATAAAACATACGAATTAAATTAAATAAGCTTCCCTTACTTGGATCTGTGAACGAACGTACTAAAACACTTTTCGTCTAATCGAGTTCCCTTCTACCCTTACGTTGCACTCTTCTTTAAACTAATTTCAAACATTCAATAAACCAATAGAGACTCAGACAGGATAACAGTATGCAACCGAAGCTGGGTTTGCATGTATCAGAAAAACGGACGGATAGGCCTAAGGAAACTTACCAGTTTCAGAACTCAGATTTGTTCGGTTCAAAGTGAAGCTTGAGACGCCGAGAGTGCTCCTACGGTCTCTGAATGAGGATCGGATAAGAGAAAGGGTGAGTTTCTTTAGAGAGAAGACAGAACTCTTAGACAGAAGAAGGAGAATTCGAAAGATCAGGATTTTGGAGAAGATGAGTGCATGCAGAAAGTGTGAGAAGAAGGTTTCAGAAAATCATTTTTTTCCCATGTAAAACGAACGTCCGCTCTCCTGCTGACACCTGCATTCCACTATCTGATTTCAGATTCTCGTTTCTTGACACTTGGCGTGAATGCAGAGGGGTTTTGAGTGCGTTTTAATGAGATTAGACAGGTGGGTTCTGGGTGCATATTTACGAGGTCTGACAGGGTTCTTCAGAAACGAGAAAGGAAGGTTCGAGCAGAGAGTGGAGCGTTTTCTGAAACTTCAGTTTTGCTTTCCCCCGCCAAACACACGTCCACTCTGTAGTCGACACCTGCTTCCTACTACCGATTCCCGACTCTCCTCGACATGACACCTGGCGTCCGTTAATGAAGTGTCTCGTCCTGCGGTCGCTACGTGCGTTGCTGAGGTGTCTCGCTCTCCGGCTGCCACGCGGACTCCAGCGAATGTACGTTATTTTCCAGGGTCTTACAGCTGTTATCTTAATATGGCCTAATGATGGTCTAATAATTTTTTTTTATCTTGTTTAGCATGTTAATCTTATGATTAACTTCAAGGTTGACTTTTTTAATGTCTAATCGGTTCCATCGATGCTTGAAGTATGTGATCGATCAGTTTGACTGGAGTTATATTTTCTCCTTTTCAGGATGGTATACACATTATCCCCAAGCTCGAGTGCAAGGATGGTGAGGCAAAGGGTTATACTGTTTTATCTTGAGTGCGAGTTGTCTTTATTGTCGTCTGTGTTGTGTGGGAAGTCATAACACTTTGGGGATTGTACATGTTAGACTAATTAAAAACATCACAAAATTTGGATCGTTGGATCGTGTCTGATCCAAGTGTTAGGGTTTGACGTCTATTGACTTGATTTAACTTAGTCTCCCCTATAAATAGGAGTAGGATTTTCTTTATTTGGCATTTTGCATTCTTTTTTATAACGTCTTCTCACTCCGGGTTTGCAACAAGGTAATGATGACCCAAATGATAAGCATTTCAATGTCTAAGGAGCTTTGGGGTAAAGAGGCCAAGGGGCAACTAGATGACACGTCCTCATCAGTGTTGGGTTCGTGTTCTAGTCGGGGGGGATGTCCACTTCGGGAAGCGACCAATCTTAAAGCTCCAGTACAAGGGATAATGGATCAGTGTCGCAGCTAAACAGTCAAGTTGTTTCTTTAAAGGAGGATATTTCCCAGCGTAATGTAGGTGTGGATGTCCATACAAATGGTGAACGAGATGAACTAAACTAGCCATGTATTCCTATGTACAATTGGGTTAATGTGCATGTTCTATAATATGTGACTGAGTATCGTTGGGGAAGTCACTTCGCTATTTGGCATAGCAGGTCAATTTCCTTAAAGAGTGCATTTTTAACACCCTTTCCAACTTTGGAGTCTATTGTGGTAACGAGCACTTGTGCTACGAGCATAGGGAATATAAGAAATATTTATTTTTTTCATATATGTGTTTGTTCTCAAAACTGAAAGTGTGCCTTGAATTTGATGCCTTCACAATCCCAAACCATAATGTTCTTAGCTTTCTGGACGCCTATATACGACCAGATTCTCATGACCAAAGCTGACAAGTTGAAGACAACATTCATTGTATAAGAGGCCAACTACTATTATGAGGTCTTGCCTTTGACCTAAAAAACGTTCGAGCAACATACCAAAGACTTATTGGGTCAAGCTAATGACATTAAAAGAGCGCTTGCTGGAAGGCATTCCAGTGATTTGAGGACAATATTTCTTTTGATTTTATTTTGATTATGTAATTTTTAATTAGTTGGACATTATTTCTGTAAATATTTTTTTTGGATATAGCATCTACTGAAGGATGCTAGGTGGTTAAGTATTGATAACGGTTGAAAAACCGTTATTTTTATGCTTAAAATTGA
>JAHCHA010011202.1:0-16362 GCA_027742795.1 Vigna hirtella | reverse complement strand
TCACGGTTTTGGAAGAGCACATGGACAATTCATATGAAGCATTCAGCGAATACACAAATACACAATGCAAAAGTGGAATTAAAAGAGGGGGCCACACTTGAAAGTCATGGCCATACCACCTTGGCCATTGGAAAATTCAGCAATTTGAAAGCAAAGAAGGGGCCACCACATTTCAATACCCTAAGCTGCGCCTTAGTTTATCTTTTCAGATTTTTCTCTACACACACACTCCTACATACTTTTTCAAAAGTTCTCTACAACTTTTCCCTCATCCCTTTTGAGAAAATGATGGAAGCAACTCCAAGCTTCAAGAATGGAGCAGCTCCTTGGACAGAATGACGCAGCGGACTGGTTGTATGAATGGCAAACGAAGGTGCACACCCGGTGTTCGATGGAAGGTTTGGTGCGGTTTTGGAGGTGTGTTTGCAGTGTTTCTAGCTCAGACAGCCTTCCAAGAGGGAAGGAAGCTGGAGATAAGTGTGCTAAGAAGGCACAAGTCAATGAACTTGAAGAAGAAGTGGCTGGAACCAATTCAACAACATTTCTTTATTCAATTCAAGTTGAGTTTACAAGTGATAAGCTCTCTTTTTATAGGAAAAGATGAGCTTGGAAGTGTGCTATGAAAGCTACATCAACCAACAAATGATAAACGTGCAGACTTCCAATGTGCAGTAGTTGTTTCCCATCCATGTGCTCCACATGTTCCTCATGAAAAAGGTGTTGACTTAAGGAAGCCACACGGTTGCTTGTGTTCCACATTTTGCACATGTTAAATGTGTTTTTAGCTTGGCTAAATGATGATGGCAGCAGCAGCATAGGTTTCCAAGTCTTCCTTATTTGACCTACAAAACAAGCTAAAGATATTTAGTTAAAGAAGAACAAGCTAAGACTTAGAAAGAAAAGATTAAGTCCTTTATTCAACTTCCCTTTCTTTGTCTTAGAGTAAAGTTGATACTTCTTTGGATGGGAAGTCCCTAAAGGGGTTGCCATCATTCCCTCCCTCTTTAAAAATGATTTGTCCTCAAATCGGGAAGAAAGAAAGAAGCACAACTTTGGTTTTTGTTTTCCTCCTGGATCAAAAATATATCTACAAAATATAGCAAAAATGAGTATGAAGAAGATGTAAACAAAGATAAGAAGGCAAAAGAAAAGTTCTGTATTTTTGAAAAATATTTTCTGAAAATAAGTCTTGGAAAAATGGAGAATTCCATAATCCCAAGTTATTTGATTTTTATCTTGAGTTACTTGTTTACACATGGGTAACATTAACTCAAGTTTTGAATTGCCATATTTTGAAAATGATTGCACAGAATATGGGATGGCAATTGATTTAAAAGAAAAATTAATAATGGAAGAGTGCACAATAATGGGAAAAGAAGTAAAGAATGAGAACCCTTCCCTTTTAGGTTCCATGGTAATGGTAAGAGTAGGAGTTTCCATAATTAGCAAGAGCTCCTTCTCTTTACTTGCCTCTACTTTCTTCTTTTCTTCTTCTCTTTGCTTTTCCTCTTTTTTCTTCTTTTCTTCCTCTCTTTTCTTTTCTTCTTCTCTTCTCTCTCTTTTCTCTTTTTCTTCTCTTATTTCTTCTTCTTTTCTCTCTCTTTCTTCTCTCTCTCTTCTCTTCTTTCTCTCTTTCTTCTTGCCTTTGTTCCTCTTTTCGTCTCTCAACATCTCTTTTTAGTTTTAATTCTATTTGTTTAGCTTGCAGCTCCTTAAGGTTAATCTTAAATTCTAGTTCTCTAATAAGGAAACCATTGTCATTTAAGCTTTCAAGAAATGTTTTTCCATCTTTAATGTAAGCTCTTAATAATTGGAGGTTTCTCTTAATATGTGAAGGCACAAACTCTTTTCTCATGCAAGCTTTTAATTCAGACCAATCATGAATGGGAGATTTTCTACCTATCCTAACATGATATTGTCTCTTATCCCACCACTCTCTTACTTGCATTTCAAATCTAGATGTGTAGAGACTAAGGACATAAGATTCACTATTGCCAGAATGAAAATAGGACTCAGGTTTACTTTTTCTAGCAATAAATGGATGCATGTCGTTAATGTCCTTTTCCCAAGCTAGGTATGTTAATGAACCAATATCCGCACCAAAGTATGGAATATTTGCCCTAGCTTGTTTATACAATTCACCCTCAATCCAATCAAATTCATGAAAGGAATAAGTCCTTCTTCTAGCTTCATCAAGTTTTCTTTTAATTTCTTTGAAACTAATGGATTGATCAAAACTAGAAGACCAAGAGGACCTATATGAACAAGAAGACGGATAAGAAGTATAACAAGACATCAAAAACCTTTTTTGATTTTTTTGTGAAGGATTTCTAGAAAGATTCTAGAGGTAAAATGAACCAAATAGCTCCCAGGAAGGAGAGGTGAGTCACAAATGGACAAGCTTAAGAACCTTGTCCTTCCTAGCCAGAGTGTCTTTGGTTGTTTCTTACCTTAGTGTCTAGGTAGAAATCTTTCAAAACTTTTTAAATGCAAGAAAGCTATGAACCTAGAAACCAAAAGAAGGTTTATCTATATGAAACGCACTCCTATGTATCACGGAGACTTAAAACATAAAAGTCAAGCAAGCAAAGTAAAGGAAAACAATGCAAATGAAAAATGCTATGCGGTCCTAAGTGAAAGTGCAAGTGACACTTTGAGTCCCTTGACACACTTTCACACTAAGAAGTGGAAACTAAGCTATTACAATGTTTGATGGTGCACTTGGAATTGCTTGAAAAGCATTTTTCCAAGTCACTTTAAGTTGAAAATGAACACAAAATGGAAAGAAATTACAAAGGTTCCGTGATACCAAGCCAAATTTACAATTCAATGTTGGTACAATGAAATAAAGCCAAGTATGGCTGCTAGTTCAGATTGGTTGAAGACCAAAGGTGATGTGTTTTTGCTGCTGAAATGGTTACTGGACCAGCAATGTTAAAGTGCTCTTGGAGTCCCAGCTTGTGGCCCTTTTAACACCTCATCCACTTCCTAAGATGCTACCCCCTTAGAGCAAGGAATCTGAGGTAGAGAAGCTGCACCAATACTTCACACAACCATACACCAGCAACAAACAATTAGCACCAGAAAACTTGCACTACACCATATTTTTGAAATGAAAAACCAACTTGACAGCACAATAGAAAGCTAATAAAGTGGGATTCTAATCAGTTTGGGGCTGGAAAAAGAGGTGGTACGCAAAAGGAACCTAATAAAGGGTCTAGAACAGATTATAAAAGCAATAAAACTCAAAAACAGTGATTGAATTGAGTGTTCCGAAACTGTTTGATGAAACTGCAAAAGTGTTTGATGAAATGCCACAAAGAGATGCTGAAATGTGGGTTTTTCTGGTTTTGACCTTTCAAAGCTGGATTGCAGGGATTAATTGCTTTTTCTGATTGTTTTTCACTTGTTTAAGCATTGGAGATTAATTGGAAAACAAAATCCCCAGCTTTTGCCAATCCAAATTGCAAATTGAGAATTGTGAAATGTGGAAATCAGCCAAGAAAGGCAAACTGCACCAAAAATGTGGCTGGAAAAATGGAACAGCAGTATCCAAAATGAATTTCAGTGATGCTAATGAGCAAGTGACACTTCAAAGAAGTTTGTATCATCAAATGGAATATGTGCAAACACTTAGATAGCCAAGGAACACACTACAACAGAATTTCACTAGTGCACTGCCAAATGTAGGCAAAATGAATGGTCTAGAAGGTGATTTTCAATATGAACTGAAAAAGGACCACATGAACAGTAACTACAAGTTTTAAATGACAAAATTCACTTGTACAAATGTTCAAAAGACCCAGAAACAGCCAGAATCATCAAATCACCTCTGCTGTAGCAAAAAATGCAGTAAAATTGGATGGTTTAAAGAAGAAATCTGCATAGAGGCTTCTTAATGACCATTTGAACAGTAGAACAAGTTTCAAATGAAAACATACACTTGCTCAATTGGTTAGAATGCATAGACACAGCCAGTGGCTTCATATGACAGCAGCAGTTGCTTAAAAAGCCGAAAAATGCATGGAAAACTTTTGCAGATTTAATAAAACAGTAGATGCAAAGCTGGCTGGTTCAAACAAAGACTCAAAGAATGCCTAAACACTAGATCTAACTGCAGGATATCAGCTAGAAGATATTAAATGGCCTAAGACACAACAAAGAAGTCAGGCATGGTGCACAAACTTGATTTAAAAACTGTGACAGTTTTGGAAACCTGACTTTAATCAACTCAACTACTCTTTTTGAGATTCATTGGTGAATTCTGATTGCTAACACTTGAAACATGTATAAATGCATCAAATAAACTTGTCTCAAGCATTAGGATCAATGAATCTGGATAGACTCAGTGTGCACATGATCAAACCAAAAGTGACTTTTATGCAGAATTTGAATCAGATTTGGATGAACTTACCCATTCATTTTGCAATTCTGTGATGAATATGAGTTGCAATCACTTTGGACATTTTCAAAAACAGTAGACAAACGTGCACAAGGCTTGAAACCACAAGAAATCTGGACAGAAACAACATTGACCACATCAAACCAGAAATTAAGTTTTGATGCAGAATTGTGAAATAGTGGAAACAAAGTTTGCACTGCTAGTAGCTCTAATGATCAAAGCTGGACATTAAGCCATTGCTTATATGATCAACATATAGCTAGCCAATGCATTAAACACACTTAAACAACAAGAGATAATGCTGGAACAGAAGTAAACCAATTAGACAGTGAAAAATAGCAAGCACTTGCACAAAACTGGACAAAACTTGGAATGATGATTAAGCTGGATTCAAACGAAAATTAAAGAAGTTGCACCGATTAAAATGGAAAACAAACACTAAGGAACAGTGTATGAACACAAACATCCATAGCAAACACGAAATCAAACCATAGAAGTGAGAAAAAAAAAATTCAAACAGTGACAAACATTGGAACAGCACATGACAGAAGTGAGATATGACTGAAAAAGTGACTTATCTCTTGGAGACTTGCGTGGAGAACCTGGCTCTTGATGCCAAATGATGGAAGCAACTCCAAGCTTCAAGAATGGAGCAGCTCCTTGGACAGAATGACGCAGCGGACTGGTTGGATGAATGGCAAACGAAGGTGCACACCCGGTGTTCGATGGAAGGTTTGGTGCGGTTTTGGAGGTGTGTTTGCAGTGTTTCTAGCTCAGACAGCCTTCCAAGAGGGAAGGAAGCTAGAGATAAGTGTGCTAAGAAGGCACAAGTCAAAACTTGAAGAAGAAGTGGCTGGAACCAATTCAACAGCATTTCTTTATTCAATTCAAGTTGAGTTTACAAGTGATAAGCTCTCTTTTTATAGGAAAAGATGAGCTTGGAAGTGTGCTATGAAAGCTACATCAACCAACAAATGATAAACGTGCAGACTTCCAATGTGCAGTAGTTGTTTCCCATCCATGTGCTCCACATGTTCCTCATGAAAAAGGTGTTGACTTAAGGAAGCCACACGGTTGCTTGTGTTCCACATTTTGCACATGTTAAATGTGTTTTTAGCTTGGCTAAATGATGATGGCAACAGCAGCATAGGTTTCCAAGTCTTCCTTATTTGACCTACAAAACAAGGTAAAGATATTTAGTTAAAGAAGAACAAGCTAAGACTTAGAAAGAAAAGATTAAGTCCTTTATTCAACTTCCCTTTCTTTGTCTTAGAGTAAAGTTGATACTTCTTTGGATGGGAAGTCCCTAAAGGGGTTGCCATCAGAAAATCTCTCTTTCACTCATTTTATCACTAGCTTTCCATCTAAGTTTGGGGTAGGAAGAGAGAACATCATAGCTTGAAAGCATTCTCAGTTCATCTAGCATCTCCACCCAAGTAAGTCAAGCATTTTTCATTCTAGGGTTCTTGAATTTGAATTTGATTGTTAAAGCATGAATCTTGAGGGGTTTTGATTTCTATGCATGATTTGATGATTTAATTGAAGTTTGAACCGATTGAACTGAATGATTTTGATCTGGAAAACTGAAAATTGCATGTGGGTGGAGTTAGGACAAGTTAAAAACGAAGTTTTCAAAAATCTGCAGAATCACCGCTCAGGGGTAAATTGCCGCTGAGCGGCACTCTGACAGATATGTTATTTTTGATGAGTTGCGTTCTGGATTGCTGCACTGGTAGCGCTGAGGGGTGATTTTGACCCTCAGCGGTGGTTTAGCTTCGAAATAAGGTGTTATTTGTGTTTCACTAATGCTTAACAACATGTTTTGTGGTTTTGTATTTGTGTTTGATGTAGGAATGGCATCCTCTTCAGGCAAAAGAATGAAGACCATGACATCCAAAAGAAAAGAAAAGGAACTAGAACAACCTCATTCTAGTAGGTTCCTATCTTGAAAACATGAGAAGCACTTTAAGGTGGTCCAAGATAGGAGACTACTTATGGAGAGAAAGGTTGGAATGATATCTAACTTTGCTCCTCAATTTGGAGAGCAATTGTTAGGGAATGATTGGGGGAAGCTAGCCACATACCCTACACTTGCCAATATAGTTGTGGTGAAAGAATTCTACACTAATGCAAGAAAGATTGGTGATTATCCAACTGAGAATTACCTAGGCTATGTTAGAGGCCATGCTATTAGGTATGATCCTGATTCCATCAACAACTTCTTGGATACTGTGTGGGCTGCTGAACAGTGCCAGTTTGCTCTCTGTATGGAAGAAGGCGCTGATTTTGATGATGTGGAGAGAGTTCTATGTGTACCTGGAGGACATTTTCAAAGGAATAGAACTGGCTCTGTTGTGAACATTAGGAGGACTGACTTGACTCCTCTTGGAAAGTATTGGATGGCGTTTTCTCATGCCAACATTCAGCCATGTTCTCATGTGTCAGACATCACTCTTAGCAGGGCACTCCTCCTTTACTATGCAATCAGGAACTTGAATGTCAATATTGGACAGGTTATAGCTGATGAGATAAGGGTGTGTGCTAACACAACAAACAACAAAGCACCCTTAGGACATCCTTCTTTAATCACACACCTTTGCAAGATAGCTGGGGTGGATACTTCTGCTCCACCCTTTGAAAGGCCAAGGAAAGCAATTGATGAGGCCTACTATAGACAATACTGTGGAGGTGAGGACGCAGCTCAGCCAGTTCCACCACGCCGTACTCGTAGAGAAAGAGGGCAAGCACAGAGTCGGGCATCTGTTGAGACACATGAAGCAGAACCTTTCCAAATGAGGGACATGTACATGTCTCTTATAGGTGCACAGTTACAGTCTATCCACAGAGGGCAGGTGGCTACTGCAGAGATGATTGTTGGAATGTATGATACACCTCCAGCACACAGGTGGACTATGGAGGAGTTTCATAATGTGGTAGCTTGGCCAGAAGAGCAGGTACAAGGAGGCAGAGCTAAAGCAGCTGAAGCTTCAGCTATGGAGATGGAAGAAGATGATGAAGCTGATGATGATGATGCATTTGAGGATGCTGAAGATGAGGAAGAAGAGGAGGATACAGAAGACAGCTAAGATTGATGAGGAGCTGAGATAGCATTTACTGATGAATGCTATCATAACTAGAGCAGGACTTATGCTTTTGTTTGGTTTTGTGTTCTGAACTTATTTACTTTTGTTTTAGAATAGGGTTTGATGTATTCAATTGGAAAATTTGTCTGTTATGATAGTTTGCTTATGATTGTGATTGTTTGATATGTAATGCTTGATGATACTTTGATATGGATTGATGTGGAGATGTACATAGTATGCTTATACAGGTGATTCACAAGCTTTGTGAACAAATGCATGATGTTGTGATTGTGATTGTGATATTAAGCAGGATGTTTATGTCAAATGTGAATGAGCTTATATGTGAGGTTTTGAGCTCCAAAGTTTTTTTTTTATTGAATGCTATTCCTTTGGAAGCATGAATGACTTTGCCCAGGTTTTCTATGATTGAATTACTTGCTTGTTTGCATCATATGATCAAGGCCATTTGTTGGTAACCCTTATATTAGCCAATTTCATGATTAGCCACTAAAAGAGAACACTTTGTGTTCTATCCTTTGAACCCTTAGCCTTGAACATGGATTGAAAACCCTTGTTGAAAAGTCTTACCTTGAGTTAAGTAGAAAATATTTTGTGGTATGTATAAATGTTCAAGTTTGCGGTTGTTGGAAAATAGAAAGGGAAAATTGAAAGCATTGAGCTAAGAGCTAAGAAATAAGAATGTGAAAAGAAAAAGAAAAAGAGAAAGAAAAGAAAAGAAAAAGCAAAGCTCAATGCAAAAGAAAGTTGGGAATAAATAAGAATGATTGTGTCGATATGATTCTCTTAACTCAAGGGTTTTGTGATCTAGAAAAACCAATTTTCTTGTTAGCCCAGCCACATTATAAGCCATTGAAAAAGTCCTTGTGATGATGCATGCTTGTGAATTTATTTGATTGTGGTTAAATGAAAGGCAAAGTTAATTCATGTGACATTGTGATAGTAGAGTGAATGAGTGATTACCTCTTATACACTTGTGTTTGAGTGAAACACTTTACCTAGTGAGGAAATATTCATTAAGCACATGAACATCCATGCTTAGTTGATTGATCATTCATGAAAAATAGCATTTGTTGGATATTAAGTGACTTTGTGAACACCAAAGCATGTGCACGTCTTGATTGAAATCTTTGTCATGAGTTTGATTGAAGTCTTTACTTATCTTGAAAAAAAGATTTTTGAATGAGTGAACCATTATAAGGATTGGTAGAAGATTGAGTTACATCTTGTTTGCTTGAGGACAAGCAAAGTTCTAAGTTTGGGGTTGTGATAACAGTTGAAAAACTGTTATTTTCATGCTTAAAATCGATACTAAAAGCAACCTTTAACACTTAGAAACTAGCTTGAAATCATGCTTTTGGTTATATTTTTAGAAATAAGAGAGCTGGACAGGTTTATGCTTGATTTCAGTGTTTTTATGCAGGTTTTAAGGTGAATTTGGTGAAAGAAGTGAAGAAGGATAGAGATGGAATCAGAAAAGACATCAAAAAGTGCAAAAGGAGAAGCCGCAAGTACCGCTCAGTGGCAGTTTACCGCTGAGCGGCACTCATAAACCCACGTTGGCTCCGCTGAGGGGTGAAAAGGCCGCTGAAGGGAGGAAAACAACTCACGCACTTACCGCTGAGCGGCACTATTTTTGGGCTTGGGCCTAATTTTCTGTAATTTTTAGAATAATATATAAGCTTTAGGACGTCCTAGGGTTTGTATCTTTGGCTGAGACGAAGCAAACACTCACTTTTCCACCCCTTGAAGGAAGATCTTGGATGTTCAGGCTACCTCCTCCTCTTTCTAGGGTTCTATCTTTCATTCTTTCATTATTGTTCATCTAGTTTCACCATGAATATGGTGAACTAAACCTTGTATTGTTGTTGGGGAATCAATGTAGTCTTGTGAAACTCTCATATATGGAACTTGTGTTAACATCTTACTTTAAGATACATGCTTTCTTTTATCATTAGTTAGGGTTTTTCCTCTTTACTTAATGCTTGCTTTGTTTAACTCATTCATTGCCATGATTTCTGATTTTGTCAATATGGGAACGTACGGGGAAATCTAGATCCGGGGAATTTCTCCCAATAGCATATTGGTTGCCTTTAAGTTCCTGCACTTTAGAACTAATTACTAGGAATGCTAGGAATTGTATGAACTCGTAATTAAGGATAGGCCTTCTTGCAAGGTGATTTAGAGAGTGGCATTAGCATTGATGAAAAGAATGGTGAATTCCTAAAATATATGAGAGTGGATAAGATGAAATTGATAACCCCAACAACATACTCATCCATCTAATTCATTGAAGTGTTTGTATTCTGTTTTTCTCCATTGATCAAATTCATGCATACATATTTAATTACTGTCTTTTGCATTTAAACCTACAATCAATATGTTCTTAAGTCTTAAATAATCAACAAATCATATAGCTAAACTAGGCCGTGAGTCCTTTGGGAAAACGATACTTGGTCTTACCTTGTTTTATTACTTGATACGATTCGGTCACACTTGTCGATTGTTAAACAAGTTTGTGGCGCCGTTTTTTCGGTGTTCATAAATTTGTCATCACTCCTCAAGCACGCTGCAACTCACCTCCTAATTTACTGGACGCGTGAAGCTTGTTGGACATAACCCGTGTTACTGCTGGGCTCTCCTCTTAAATCCAAAGATGATCCTTCACCCTCATTCTGTGTTATTGGACCGAGGCCGTGACATTCACTTTCACTTGCTGCAGGATTTCTATTTCAATTATGGGCCGTGAGTTACAATTGTCTCCAAAGAAAGAGAGATAAAAATTAATCACGTGTGACATAGTTGCTGGACGTCACTCCCCATTCCAATTGAAGCACCCCTTTTCATAAGCCCAAAGAGTAAATTCATTGTAGTGCCCTCGTTCTTTTGCACACCTCTTTTGTGGAGAGTCTTGATTTAGGTGACAGCCCTCCAAATGTCCCAAAATATTATTCAACAATTTCCCTACAATTAATAATGCAAATAATTAGCCTCAGATAATTCAAATTAATTAAAAAATGAATTTTTGTTCAAATTAAGCACAATTAGGAAAAATGGGAAAATACTGGACATTCAAGCACAATTCCCTGATTAAATCTAGCACAATAAGCTAAGTGAAGTGAAGAAAATATTGACTCATCAACCGCACTTACCGTTGAGCGATAATTACCGCTGAGCGCCATTTTAATGGGCCTTGGGCCATTTTTCTGTAATCTTTAGGATCTATATAAGGTTTTAGTCGACCTAGGGTTAGTATCTTTTGGCAGAACGAAGCAAAATCACACTTTCTTCACTCCTTGGAGGAGGATTTTAGATGCTCAAGCTCTACTCTTCAAATTCTAGGGTTCTATCTTTCATTCTTTCAATTTTTTTGAAATGACAGCATGGGTTGATGAGGAGCTAAGATAGCATCCACTGATGGATGCTATCACCTCTAGAGTCGAATTTGTTATCTTTTGTTTTGTACTGTTGAACTTATTTGCTTCTGTTTTTAGAATAGGGTTGTGATGTACTCAGTTTGAAAATTTATCTACTATGATGGTTTGCTTGTGATTTATGCATGATGAGTAATGCTTGATGATGCTTGGACATTGATTGATGTTGAGATTGTACACATTATATGCTGATATACAGGTGGTTGTTCAGGAGCTATGTGAACAAATGCATGAAGTTTTGATTGTGATTATGATGCTAAGCAGGATGTGTATGTGGAATGTTGAATGAGCCTATATGTGAGGTTTTGAACTCCAAAGTTTTTGTGAATGAATGCTATTACATTGAAAGCATGAATGACTTTCGCCAGGTTTCTATGATTGAATCACTTGCTTGTATGTGTCATATGATCAAGGCCATCTATTGTTACCCTTTATTAGCCAAATGATTTTAGCCATATAAAAGAGAGCACAATGTGTTCTATCCTTTGAACCCTTAGCTTTGAACATGATAGAAAACTCTTTTTGAAAAGCTTTACCTTGAGTTGAGTTGAAGATATCTTTTGGTATTGATAAATGGTCAAGTTTGGGGTTGTTGGGTGGTTTAAAAACGGGAATATTGTTAACTCTCGGCAAGTGTAACCGAATCGTATGAGGTAATAATAAATGGTAAGACCAAGTATCGTTTCCCAAAGCACTCACGGCCTAAACAGTTATGTGATTTATTGATTAAATAAGAGTTGTAAAACAAATTCTTGTAGTTTGAAATCAAATGCCGAAAAGTAAATATGAATGCATGTATTGATCAATTGGATCAGAAAAACCAAAAGGTGATTGAAATATATGATGATGATGTTGTTGGGGGTTTTGAATTCATCCTATCCACTCTCATGCATTCAAGAATTCATCTTCTTCATTAATATTAATGTCACTTTCTAATTTACCTTAAACCCAATGTCTTGCTGAAGAAAGCCTACTCCTAATCACTAGTTTACAATGTCTTGTCTCGCTAGCAATTATTCATGCATTAGATTCGCACAAAAGCTTAAAGGCAACAAATCCTCTTATCCCTATGTCTAGGCAATATTACTATTGGGAGAATTCCTTCATGTCTAGATTTACCTATATGTGTCCATACAAATAAAATCAATGATCTTGCAATTGAATGAGTTAAACAAAGCATGCATAGAGTATAGAAGAAAAACCCTAAGAATTAATTAAAAAAAGCATATGAATTAAAGAACCAATTCAATACATGAGAGTTTCAAAGGATTACATTGATTCTCCAACAACAATGAAGGTTTAGTTCACCATAATCATGGTGAAACTAGATGAACAATAATGAAAGAATGAAAGATAAAACCCTAGAATTTGAAGAGTGGAGCTTGAGCATCCAAAATCCTCCTCCAAGGGGTGAAGAAAGTGTGATTTTGCTTCGTTCTGCCAAAAGATACTAACCTTAGGTCGACTAAAACCTTATATAGACTCTTAAAGATTACAGAAAAGTGGCCCAAGGCCCATTAAAATGTCGCTCAGCAGTAAGCGCGATTCTTCAGTTTGACGCTCAGCTGTAGCTTTGCCCCTCAACGGTGACTGTGGGTCTTCAAAGTGCCGCTCAGCGGTAATTTCCGCTGAGCGGTACTTGCGGCTCTTCTTTTATGCACTTCTTCTTCCTTTTCTGACACTAGTAGAAAAAGACCTTTCTATAACGAACTTATTATAACGGATAAAAATTATCCATTATAATAGGATATATTATAACGTAGTTTTGTAAATCAGTTATAATATGAAACGCGATGGCAAACTTGTAAATAAGTTTAAGACATATTATAACGTAGTTTTGAAAATCAGTTATAATATAAAATGCGGTGGGAAACTTGTAAATAAGTTTAAGACATATTATAACGTAGTTTTAAAAATCAGTTATAATATAAAATACGATGGCAAACTTGTAAATAAATGTAAAACCTGTAAATAAATGCAAAACCTATTATTGACTTATTATAACGGAGTTTTAAAATTCAGATATAATATCTCTTCCTCGCTTAATTTTCACATTTCCCTCCCTATATTTCATTTTACTTTGCCTCTCACTCTCATTCTTCTCTTCCGTTCATCTCATCCCTCTCACTCGCATTTCTCAGCACTCCTCACTCGCATTTCTCCGTCTTTAAAATTAGGGCAGGAAGGGGGCATTATTGTCGTTGGTTTTTGATAACAGTTGAAAAAATGTTATTTTCATGCTTAAAATTGATACTAAAAGCAACCTTTAACACTTAGAAACTAGCTTGAAATCATGCTTTTGTTCATATTTTCAGAAATAAGAGAGCTGGACAGGTTTATGCTTGATTTCAGTGTTTTTGTGCAGGTTTTAAGGTGAATTTGGTGAAAGAAGTGAAGAAGGAGAGAGATGGAATCACAAAAGACATCAAAAAGTGCAAAAGGAGAAGCCGCAACTGCCGCTCAGCGGCAGTTTACCGCTGAGCGGCACTCAGGAGTTCACGGGGGATCCGCTGAGGGGCAAAATGGCAACTGAGGGGAAGAAACCGACTCACGCACTTACCGCTGAGCGGCAGTTTACCGCTGAGCGGCACTATTTTTGGGCTTGGGCCTAATTTTCTGTAATTTACGAATAGTATATAAGCTTTAGGGTTTCCTAGGGTTTGTATCTTTGGCAGAAACGAAGCAAACACTCTCTCTTCCACCCCTTTGAAGGAGGATCTTGGATGCTCAGGCTACCTCTTCACCTTTCTAGGGTTTTATCTTTCATTCTTCCATTATTATTCATCTAGTTTCACCATGAATATGGTGAACTAAACCTTGTATTGTTGTTGGGGAATCAATGTAGTCTTGTGAAACTCTCATATATGGAATTTGTGTTTATATCTTATATTTAAGACCTATGCTTTCTTTCATCATTAGTTAGGGTTTTTCCTCTTTGCTCAATGCTTGCTTTGTTTAACTCATTCAATGCATGATTATTGATTTTGTCGATACGGGAACGTACGGGGAAGTCTAGATCCGGGGAATTTCTCCCAATAGTATATTGGTTGTCGTTAAGCTCCTGCACTAAAAGAACTAATTATTAGGAATGCTAGGAATCGTATGAACTCGTAATTAGGGATAGGCCTTCTTGCAAGGTAATTTAGAGAGTGGCATTAACAATGATGAAAAGAATGTTGAATTCCTAAAGTATATGAGAGTGGATAAGATGAAATTGATAACCCCAACAACATACTCATCCATATATTCCATTGAAGAGTTTGTATTTTGTTTTAGCCATTGATCACATTCATGCATACATGTTTATTTTCTGTTTTGCATATTAAACTTCACTTATTTCGTTTTTAAGTCTTAAATAATCAACAAATCACATAACTAAACTAGGCCGTGAGTCCTTTGGGAGAACGATACTTGGTCTTACCGAGTTTATTACTTGAAACGATTCGGTCATACTTGCCGATTGTTCAACAAGTTTGTGGCGCCGTATTTCGGTGTTCATAAATTTGCCATCAAGTTTTTGGCGCCGTTGCTGGGGACTCGTGGTTTAACTGGTTAATTTGTGTGATAATTGATTATCTTTGACTTTAATTTTGAATTTCTGTTTTTATTTTTTCTGTTTTTATTTTATTTTATTTTATTTTTTCTGTTTTTATTTTATTTTATTCTCTGAATCTTATATCTTCTCTTATATCTTTTTGTGCTAACCAAATATTCTAGGGTTTTGTTCTCTTGTGTATGCAGGAGGCAATTCGGACAAGGAGCAAGATAACTGCAGAACCTCTTCTTGAAGGTTTAGATGAGAGTAGACGGAGGAGAAGAATTCGAACATCTAGAGAACTTTTCCCTCCTCCGGAAACTCTGTTGCAACCATCACCACAAGGTTCTGACCATAGCACAGAAAATATGGAGAACAATAATATCAGAAGAACTCTTGCTGATTACACCAATACAGCTGGACCTCAGCACTTTAACAGTATAGCTAGACCTAGAGTCAATGCAGCTAACATGGAGGTCAAACCAGCATTGATTCAACTGGTGAAGAGCAATCAATTTAATGGGTTATCTCATGAAAGCCCATATGAGCACCTCACTACATTTAATGAGATCTGCAACACAGTGAAAATCAATGGGGTGCCAGATGAAGCGATCAAACTTAGCTTGTTTACTTTCTCATTAGGAGGCAATGCTAAGCTTTGGTTAAATTCTTTTCCAGAGGGAAGCTTCACAGAGTGGGAAGCAGTGGTAACCAAGTTTCTAAATAAATACTTCCCACAATCAAAGGTGAATAAAGGCAAGCAAGAGATTTCTTCATTCAGGCAGGGCATGGAAGAATCACTGGGTCATGCATGGGATAGATACAAAAGCTTGCTACGGAAAACACCCACGCATGGATTCGATGAAGTGGAAGTAGTCCTTACATTCCTTGGAGGTCTTGGTTCACAAACCAAGATGATGCTTGATGCCTCAGCAGGAGGAAACATTAAATGGAAAACTCCAGAGGAAGCAACAGAAATTATTGAAAATATGGCTACTAGTGATAATGAGCTCAACAGTGAAAAAGGAGCTCCTATGCAACAGAAAGGAGTTCTACAATTACAGACACATGATGCCTTGCTAGCACAAAATAAAATTCTAACTCAACAGCTGGAGACTCTTACTAAAACACTTGCACAATTGCCTAAAGAGTTGAAAACTGCTGCACAGGTACAATCTCAGTTGTGTGAATTATGTGGGGGCGACCATATCAATGGTCAATGTGCCTTTCCAGCAGAAGCCGTAGAGGATGTGAACTACATGACCAATCAATACCGTCAAGGGAACTACAATCAAGGGTGGAAACCACACCCAAGTATTGGTCAAGGGCAAACTGGGCAAGCTGGTCAATTTAATAAGCAGCAGCAACCCACCTTATGGCAGCAGATTTCTATGCTTAATGAAAGGTCCATGAAGATGGAAGAAATTCTTAATAACTTCATACAGAAAACTGAGTCTACCCAAAAGAGCACTGAAGCTGCTATAAAGAATTTGGAGATTCAGATGGGGCAGATTACTAAGCAGGTGGAAGAGAGGCCAGGTAAAAACTTTGGGGCTAATACTGAAGTTAACCCCAGAGAAGAATGCAAGGTGGTAGAGAGTACTAATGAAGAGATAGTTGAGTTAGAAGAAGGAGAAACAGAAGAGAAAAGAAAATTTGAGAGCAAAAATACTTTTCCCTTTCCAATAAATCAAGGGAAACAACTGGATTTCACAGAATTATTCAAGATGGTGGATAATGATGCACCTTGGGAGCAGATTCTACAACAAATAACGGTTTACACTAAATATGATGAAGAAGTCTCTACAAAGAAAAGGCGTAGAGATGATGAGGCAAAGAAGTGTAAAACTGTTAAAAAGGAGCCATTCCCTCCTAAAGCGACAGATCCAG